>CM053793.1:703275762-703483262 GCA_028749045.1 Cupressus sempervirens | reverse complement strand
AGACATACCTTGTTTTGAGCACATACAACTGATGCAGGAGCATCTAGTATAAGGGCAATCCTGTGTCACCCAAAAAAAAATGTACTTAGACTCAGTTTTTGTTTCATGTGTTTTCATTTCTAGATACCCATTTGGGTCAGATAAAGGTTCCGACCCTCATAGTTCCACTATCAATGTTCTAGGATAGGGTATTTGAACACTTTGGGATATGTGTAAATGTTGAAAAAATAGGAGTATGTAATTGAGCCATCATTTTGGTGAACTAGAAGGTGTAAATTGGCCAGATGAATGTAATTGTAATTTAAAGCATTCCAAAAAAAGAATCAGGTCAAAAGGTCCCACGGTTTCAAAGTTATTGTAGTTTTTTGATTTCTAGAGACATCCTAAGAATGCTTTGAAGTCAAGTTAATGGCATTAAATGACCTTGAAAAGGGCCAAAAAATGGGAGATGAGCGAAGCTGGTCCATAGGGCTATAGAGCACTTCAAGAGATTTTCAAAAATGTAAATGGTTTGTCAATCGAAGCTACAATTCAAAAGTTATGCCTCTCGAAAGTTTGGTTACCATTTTTGGATTCTTCTAGATTTGTGTCGACTTCTAACACAGCTTTTGGAGCCTTCTATTTGGTCGGTGGATGCCAACTAGCACTTTCTAGAATGTACTCCTAATCCTTAACCCTTCGGGGTCTATTTAAGAACATTTCTGGCATTGTAAAAGGTAGTTCGGAGTGGAGTTTGAGAGGAGGTACTAAAAGGAGAAATTATCTCTAGACTTATACTATTGTAAGCCCTTAGGGCATGTTTTGAAGTCTATTTTCTCTATACTGAATGTATTAGCTATTTACAAAGTTAATAAAATTTTCCCTTTCCTGTTCTGTCCATTCTGTGCTTGGGTTGTGTCCCCATCAACAACAAAGGCCTTCTAAGATCTTAGGTATTCTCTTACAATTATTTCTTTGAGAAAGTAATCTCCAAATGGGCATCTAAAGTATCTACAAAACTTTCCTCGTGGAGAGATGTTTTCTTATTAAGTGATGATGAACCATTCTATTGCTAAACCTGTGGTACCTACCTACTCTCTATTTTGGGGTTGCATTTTCCTTACCCTTCTTATGGTCTCCTCTATGTAGGCCCTTAAGGTTTACCTGGATGATGATATTGGAAAATGTTGCATTTGTCTTATATCTAGAATTTTTCATATGCTAGATTTGTTAATTATGAATATTTTTTAAACCATTGTATTGAATTTGCAATGACTCATGTTTTAGATATGTGATATAACAAAATGCAATGAAATAGTCTTTTTCATCCTCCGCTTTAGTGCTCACAATAGAATATTGTTGCTTAACATTCTAACCCCATAATATCATCATTCAGAATGGTAGCTTCATAATAATCAAGAGAATGTTATCGTTAATGTTGATAGACATTCTATAATGGTAGAAAGGGTGAAATGAGATGGTGTGAGTGTTTTAATGTTAACATTTAATTTTTTAGATTGAATTTGAAAATCATCTTCATGTTAAAATCTATTGATTTTAAATAAAATATATTAAAATAAATACTACATAAAATATTTCCTAAAATTGTTAACTTTAGAGACATAAATAATGATTTAAAAAAATTGAAAAATAAATGTAAATACAAAAAAAATATACATATTTTTAGATGTCATCAATTAAATTTTAATCATTTTATAATAGATATGACATTTATAGATAAATTTATCTAAAATATAGATAAGATATTATAATTGGAATGTCTGTGTATACATTATGCAAAATATGGAAGACAAGGCATGTGAACTATTTGAGCCAAGCCTCAAACTAAAATTTGTTTCATTGAATGTTTTGATTGGAGGATGTGCATAAAACTTATTTGTTAAAAATATTCTCGAAGGTTGTGCCAAAATAAGAGTTTTGGAACTAGGTATGGATACAAAATAGTTTGAGAAAAAATGATAAAGTAATTAAGCCGATAGGCTTATATGTGGGAGCTTTGTTTCTAGATTTTATAAATCTTCACCAAAAAATTGTCAGCCTCTCTTACTGATATTTTTTTCTGGTAATTAAACTAGAATTTTATTTTGGGAAGTTAATTTTTTCCACATGTTTTTTTCAAGTGTTTTAATCTCTGATATTATTGACTTAAATGGTTATCTCTTGTACTAACCCTTTTTAAGATACCATTTAATAAGAAGAGCCTTTTTGTCTAAATATGAACTTCCTCTTTTCTAATGTTTACTTTAATAATAGTTTTGTACATAAAAACTTTACAAAAATCTAAGAACACCTATATCACATTTATAAAAATTAGAATTTTTTTAATCTTTACTATTTATACTAAAAAATAAAAGCACATCAAAAAAAAATATGAAATAATATATCCAAAAGAAATGTGAATTATTTTCATAATGAGTTTATTTTCTTACAATCAAGATACACTTTGTGAATATACATTTGATAACTCATAAAGAACTCCTAATAAAAAGAAAAATTAAAAATATCATTTTTCTTAATACATTTAATATTATTGTTAATAATGGTTGACTAATATAATAAAATACTTATTGATTAATTATAATAAAAAAATTAACAAGAATAATAAAATATTACACATTTTTACCATACTTAATTTTTAACAACAAAATAAAAATTAATGAATGTTTGACAAATGCAACACATGTATTTTTTGTTATAGTTTTTATAGTAATTAAATATTAGAGTTTAAATAATAAATTTAATATTTTTGTGGGTAAGAACCTACAAAACAAGGGTTACTTTTGAGCCTCTCATGTGGGAGGACTTAGGTTCAAATTCACTTAACACATAAAAATAATTGATTAAAATAAATAACAAAAATTAATCTAGGCTTCGGTCATTTTTAATTAAAAATTTTAATATTTTTTTATAATATTATGTCTTTATAATAATTTTTAAAAAAAACCTAAATTAATTCTAATAGATTAAGTAGATATTGGTTCAAGGAAAAAATAACATCTTGAAATAACTTATATATTATAAAAAATAAGCACCTTAGTAAGAATTATCTTACAAAATAATTTAAATATTTAATTAATAAAATTTGGATAAAATTTAGAATAAAATAAGGTTTACTAAATTCATTGATGACATGGTTTAAATTTGATATATCTTTTAAATGTTAAGTTCCAAAAAAGTTTAATAATAATATATTTGTTATTACCACTTAATTTTAACAAAAATTCTAAAAAATGCTTCATTGGTTGAATTTGAGATTTTAATCTTATAGATTTTGTATACTAATATTTATAAGATAAATATTAATATCAAAGTAGAAAAGGAAATTTTAAACTAATATCCACCTCGAAAATCTTTTGTAGCAATGAGGAATTAGAGCTTTCTTTTTGGTTCTTTTGCTATGGATTTATCAAACTACTTATATATAAATAAACTATTCAATAGCAATGTCCATTATATATCGCTCCCCCCCTCCCACACACACACACACCCACAGAAAACTTATGAAAAACGTAATAAGATAAAAAAATTTGGTAATAGAAGTAGATTTATTATTCATTTTAAAGAGAAAAACTTATTTTCATAATAATAATGGTAATAATAGAAACATTTATTTGAGAAATAGAAAATATTTATTGACTTTTATTGTATACATTTTTATTGATTCTTTCTATATTTAAATTTATTAATTTAAAATAGATTTTTAATGCAATTACATTGTCAATAGGTACATTTGGAAGAATTTGTATTGATATTTTGATGAAATTAAATAGTTTAGAACTTTTGAATAATTTTTCAAATTTCACATTAGCTTTTATCTAAAACCATTTTATGCTTTAGAAAAAATAAGTCTTGTTGGATGCATAGAAGAAAATGAGTATTCATAATTATTAAATATTTTTAAAAAAGGAAAAATTGAAATATAATTAGATTATTTTGATTAATAGTTGAATAGATTGATAAAATACTTATTGATTAATTTAAAAGAATAAAATAATCAAGAACAATAAAATTAATTAGAATATTGCACATATTCTATCATACTTAATTTTGAATTGAAACACAAGTAACACATTTCATCCTATTAAAAAAACACTTTTATTAACAAAATCAATTATGAATGTATGATAAGATAAATAATTTCTAACTAAGTTTTATAATAGAAATAGATTTATCATTTACTTATTATTAATTCATTCTTACAACCATAAAAGAGAATATATAATTATAAATTTTAGTAAAGTATACTTATTTACAACATACATAATTACAGTTAATATGATGATTATAATTATATTTTTTTATTAAAGAAATTGTTATCTTTTTTGTAAATTAAGGCAGCTATAACATTGTTAATTTTATACTAAAACAATCATTGAAAAATTACACCTTAAAACTCTTGTCTAATAATTACATATTAAAGCTTTCCTTAACAACACTATAATTTATGATGACAAGTAGTAGCCACTATATAACACTTGTTTATTCATGGTTGAAATGTGTACCTTTGTGAGGCCTCGCCCCGACCCATCGTAGCATAGTGATGCATTACTATTATTTTTTGATATTCACGACTCGAGATGTCGAGACATTATCTGATGCTTAGAACATATTTTATTATTTCATGTTGTGTGATGTTATTTTCAAATATATATTTGATGATTGTCATTTAATGTTTCATGTATATGTATGTTGATGAAATCAGTAAATGTAGGATTGAGACTCTGATTTAAGAGATTTTAAATGATTAAGAATTAAGTAGGATAAAGAAACCCTTATTGATGTATGTTTTAATTTATGTGAATTTCCAAATATGTATACATTTATGTACATATGATTTTATGGGACTACTGATGTGTGCAATGAGTGTGCAAATATTTAGCCGAGAAACCCTACGGAGGAACAGAACTGATCTATTTGTGCTTAATTTGCAAGTTAGAGTAGTGAGTTGGACCTATTTTATTCCTAGATTTTATTTGACTCTCATCCTCTTTTCTAAGGCTTTTAAACATGTTATTATTATACCCAAAGGGTATGGGTATGGGTTAGCAGTCTTTTCCAACCCCTAAGCCCCTTTTTTTTGACTTTTGAGGTCACTCAAAAAGTCCCTTTTTGCCTTTGTGCGAAAATTGATCATGGTTATCTTGAGTTACCTCAACTCATCTCCACTTAGGATTTAACCATGGTGTAGGTTGAGTTAGGAGTTTCTAGAATTGCTAGTGGTTGGAAATAGTTATTGCTCCTTTCGGGTGGTTGAGTTAGAGGCTTATTTAGAGGCCTTCCTTGGACTAGTTGGTTGTTACCCAATCTCTACATTTAGAGAAGATTTCTTGAAGATTGAAGGAAGGAAGTGGAAACTCTACTCAAATTTGTTCATTGCCATTACCTCTTTGTGAAGGTAGGAAATTCTCATCTCCTTTATTCAGTTTTTATGTTTTGTTTCATGTTCATGCTACCTTGTTGTGGTTTCACTATTTGTATGGTTGTGGGTATGTTGGAAAAATTTGAAAACTATGTTATTTTGGTTGTTTTCCTTTCATGTTTATGTTTGCAATTTTTATTTTTTCCTTGCATGGGTGTTTTGGTATTACTCACCCTTGGAGAGGGCAGAAGTGACCAATTTAGGGAGAGGTTTGTTTAGTTGGACTCCAACTAGTGTACAGTCTCTTCTCAGGATGAGAAGAGGGATAAAGGGTAGGGTGTTATGGGCCCCTACCCGTCAGCACAAACCTGGTATGAATATGGCATGTTTAAATGGAAGAACGGAAGTTCTTGGTTATTAGCCCCGATTGGGCATCTGAATCGGTGTTGTGCTTGACTTCTCCTGTTGGAAGAATCCACCTCTCCCTAGTTTTGATTCATTGTGAATCCTATTGTGTAAGCCATGTATGATTATGCATGTTTGATTTCATCTTGGTTATGCTTGGTTGTCACCCGATCAGATATTTGCTTTCTCAATGGTTCTTGAAATGAGATTCAGAAAACATTACAAATTCCTTGATTTTGATCATGAGGAAAATTTTGATTTAATTGTTGAAATTTGGGATTGCGATCCTATTGTAAATTTTATTTTAAACCTTATTGTAAATGGAAACGAAGTCCGGTTTTCTTCTTGATTCTTTCCCGGCTGAGCCTTTGAATCAGGTTTGCCAATAAAATTGGTGTTGAGCATATTTGGTTATCATGTGATTTAATTGTGTATTAAATTTAATATGGTTGCACATTAAAAATAAGAATAACGGATAATGTCATGAATTGTGATATTTCAAGTTTTTAAATTGTTAAGGAAGAGCAATTTGATAGAATGAAATTTCCAAGTTGATGTATAAGTATTAGATGAATTAGGATTCCTACCTTGAGAACTCAAATTATCTCTTCTTTGTTAAATTTCCTTATGAACGAATCAATTGGACTAAGAGATTTTGTATCTCCTTAAATTTTTTAAGCATAAATCATATTGTTATCTATAACCTTGCCAAGGATTGCTTATCAGCTGCATTGAGTTTTATGTTGATTGTTATATGAATTATCATTCGAAACTATACTTAGTCCAATGAGTAACTCACACTATCATTGTAATATCTTATCATGAGTAACTTAGACTATTGGAGTAGGAAACCAAATAGGAAGGAATTGATGATGTTAAATTTGACAAAATTCCAAGCTTTCATATATGTTGAAAATGAAAACTATGATCATGCATGCAGATTTACTTTTTTATGATTGTTAGATCCAAATGATAAAGTATTGCATTATTGAATGAAACGAATAATTCAAACTCTTGATATGTTATGGTTGTATCAAGTCATTATAGATTTGCCAAAAAAGGAAATTAACGATGAATTTAGTTCTTGAATCAATCTATTTTAGATGTGTTAGAAATTGCATTGAATCCTACCTTAATCATCTAATAGATTTAAAAGATGCACTATTAATTTGGTAAGCCATAAGAAACTTTAAAAATTAACTTGAGATAATATTAGCAATATGTTAGCTCTTTAAATTTTGATCCAACTTAGAGAAAATTTCCAAAACACCCACCTACAGGATGCTGGAAATTGTATGGAGGAATAATTTATTCTCTTGTTAAACAGAGAATATTCCATTCTAATTCTTTATTTCAAATTTAATGAATAATCAATTAATTAATTATGAATAACTAAAGTAACTTATAATGGTCTTTAAAATATAATCTAAATATCTTTTATCTCACCTATAAAACTTTATCACATAAATGCCTTATCTCCCTTCTCTTGTTGGGCATCAAATTTTAAGAGATGATCTTGATGGGTTTTGTTTTAAAAACAAAAAAAAAAGTAATTTGGTCAATGCTTGTTTAGGGTGAAATCACCCACCACCTTTTTCCTTCTAATTTGGCACGTTCATCTCAAGTGGGGATGGGATGGCAGCATTCAAACTTTGTTTTAATTTATTTTTTTTGCTGAGCCTTCACCTTGGTCGCCACCTTAGGGGGATTTGCCTGTACCTTTTTGGTAGGCACGCTGGCTCATGGAGCACCCAATCAGTGCTTGGGCAGCGCGCCAGTCCTTGCCCAAGGACCAAGTGGGTGTTAGGGGCTAGGGTGTAGGTGAGATCTTAGGGTAGGGGGTGATGTGGAGGTTAGGGGGTTTGGTAAGGTGTAGGGTTAGAGTAGAGTGTAGGTAGAGTTAGGTGTTAAATGGGTGTGGTTAGTAAGTAGGTTAGGGGGTTAGTAGTTAGTGTTAATTAATTAATTAATTTTTGTTATTTGAATTAGTTCAGGTTAGCATGTAGTTATAATTTATTAAATTGTTGTTAGTTAGTTTATTTATTTCTGTTGTGTAAGTTGTTATTAGTTTAAAGTTATTAATATTAGCATTATATTAAAGATGTTAGTTTAGTAATATTAATGAAATAGGAGTTAGTTTTAATTTTATTTAAGTTTTAAAGTTTTAAGTTATATTGTTAAGTTTCATCTTTAGGATTAGTTGTGTTTAATTATGTTTGTTTAATTAGTTAAGTTGTAAATGTAAATTAAGTAAACTTTTAGTTGGTTATAACTCGTGTTATTTGTGTAAGCCATTGTTTCAAAATTTAATATTTCTTTTTAATAATGTTAGTTTTTATATTAATGTTACTTAGTTTTTGAATTGTAGGTTACTAATTAATCATATTTAAGAATAATATATAGAAGTGTACGGGTAGAAGTGATAATTCTTTTAATTAAATTTTAAGTGCATTTAGTTTTAGTATTGAAATTAGTTTGAATTTTTGTGAGTATTAATTGGTTTTAGATTTAAGGTTATTTTCTATTTGAAATAAGCTTAAATGTAGATTATATTTGATTAAATTTTACAATTAATTTTAAAACCCGAATTCATGTACATAGTTATCTAAGAAATTTTTGCATATCAGTATAAGTTAATATAATAACATAACCTTGGTTGATGTCAACTTAATAATGTAAGTATTAGTTTAACCTTGTACATAACCCTTTTCTTTTACTTCGGATTGCAACTCATCAACTTAGAGCATTCTAAATATTAATTTCAAAAAAAAAAGATTGTGTGTGTTTTTGCCCTCATAGTTTGGGCATGACAACCTTAGATTTTTATAACTAAAATAAAAGCAATATGAGCATAGGTTTGATTTCTTCACCTTCTAATCTATAATTTCCCAATTCAGCATGACGTAATTCTCATTTTATTTCTTTAGTTAAAGATAAATATTTAGAAATAAATAATAATTTTTAACATTAAAAAAGAAATAACTATTAAGCTATTTTTTTAAGTTTCAGAATTGTTATTTTTCATAATTAAAAAAGAAAATTGTAGTTTAAAGCAATTAATTAAAAATGAAATATTTGAAAAATGTCAATAATAATTAGATACAAAGAAGTAAAATTTAATAGTAAATAAACTAATAATTGAACTATAATAATGAAAAAGGGACCTTCTATCAAGATTTAAAATAAAAAATTATTTCACGATTAATTAATAGATTTATTAAAAATTAATTAAAAGTGAGATCTCAAAAATAAAACTCATTTAAAAAATATTTAAATAATAAATACTTAAAAATAGATATTTAATTATATGATTATAATTAAAAATATTTATCAAATTTGAGTAAATTGGAAAATTTGACTTTCAAATAAATGTGAATTGAGATTGTCTCAAAATGAATTTTTTATAGTGTTTGAGTTCCTTTTCTTTATAGATTTTTCTCCTATAGTATGTATAGAATTTTTAGTGATCATTTTATTTATATAAGACAAATTATATCATCTCTATTGGCTCATTGTTGCACACATAAAACTATGCAACTGCTAGCTTCTTCCATGTTGTAACTATAACTATCCTTTAAGAAATCCAAAGATGAGGTATGTGAACTACATCAATTCTTTCTAGTATTAGAGAAATGAAATATATTTGTTTGAGTGTTTTTTTTAGTGCAAAAAACAAAAAAACAAATTTGATCTAATTCTAAGTGGCAATTCACTCTAATTTTTCAAGTTGAATTAAAAAAATCTCCATTTTAGATCAAAATAAGAAATTCTAATTCTAAATGAACCCAAAATAATGAATAATTTTTTTAAAATTGTTTGTACTAATTCTTTTTATTATTATTATTAGATTGCAGGAATTGGGTGCACAGCCCCCCCTATAAACTGCAGTGTGCCGAGTAAACTTTTTAACGTGATCAGTAGCACTAGCACGACATGCCCACCAGTACCACTAGAACGGGAGAGACTAGAACCCATGACCAACCCCTTGCAATAGGGAAGATTTAGCCAACCGAGCTAGGGCCCCTGCCCTTCAACTAATTCTTGTTCAATTCCACCAAACAAATATATTATTTCTTATATTTATAATATTAATATAAAGCCTAATATTTGATTTCTTATATATATATATATATATATATATATGCACATATACATATATTATATATATGTATATGTGCATATATATATATATATATATATATATATATATATATATATATATATATATATATATATATATATATATATATATATATATATATATATATATATATATACATATAATATATATGTATATGTACATATATATATATATATGTATGTATGTATGTATGTATATATATATGTATATATATATTAGTTTAAAAGTTGTTTGAATTAACTTGAATATATTATTTCTATTTTTTTTAATTTTGTATTTTTTTTTTAATTAGATATAAGAGTTTCAGAAAACACAAAGCAACCAAAATACCACCACAAAATCAACAAGGAGGCCAAGCCTCACTAAGGAATAACAGTATCAGTTGTACAACATAACAAAAAGAGGAGATGAGAGAGTATCTAACTAAGAACATCATAATAACTGACCACGCAAGAAATCCAACCTAAGGGACCCTGCATCCAAATGACACTTTTACGTTCTTTGATTTGCATCAGCATGAATAATCCTTCTTTCCTAGCATTCACTTTCTTACTGATTTCTCTATTTAGCCTAATGCAAGCTTGCTCAAAAGCTTGCAGATCATCCAAGGTTCTACACCATTGGTATCCACACTTCAACTCATAGTAGAAAAAAGTGGCATGTCCATCATAAAGGAACCTTCTCATCTTGTCCTGCTCGATCAGCATAGTAGCCTATACCTTCAAAGAAATTTTAAAATAAGTGAGTTTTCGAAAAAACTCAGTAAGATCCCTCGGCTTACCTTGGTACCTTTCCTCATTCTTGCACTTCCAAATTTGCTAGAGAATGTTAGAGGATAATATATTTCAAAATAAATTGGTATCTTTAGGAAGACCATTAATATGACCAGTGATAATATCAAGAATATTAACATTAATAGGATAAACAATGCCAAACAGTCTCCATATTTCTTTAGCAAAAGTAGAATCTAAAAGATGCCTACCAGTTTCAGGAACTCTGCATAAATTACAAATATCAGAATTAGATAAATCTCTCTTAATAGGTAGCTTGTCCAACATGACTAACAACTTGAAGCATCTAATTTTAGGCTCAATAGAATTCTTCCACAAGATATCAAAGTAATTTTTCCAAACATCAGCATCATAAAAAGAGTACCAAACAAAATTGACATGATCAATAATATCCGTATTACAATCAAGGATTCTATATATATTCTTGGCCTTAAGCAAATTCATGACAACTCCATCAGGCCAGTTACATTTAAGGTGCCTTTGAGAATCAACATGGCATATAGTGGGAAGACCATTAATAGCTTGCACAATCATGTTATAAGTTCTTTTATGGGAATCAAGGATATCATATTTATTTTTAAACTCATCCCAAGGAGTGATTTGATTCTACTCAAAGAGGTCTATGAACTGTTTAATACCTTTCTTAGCCCATAGTTTGGCAGAACACCCTTGGGTAAGGGCCAAAGGTTTACCATTTAGGTGAAGATTCCACCAAATGGATCTTTCACCATGGAGTTGATTATTACAATGAAAATCCTTGTTAGTGATGAATTTCCTAACATGGTTCCAAGCCTTCCAAATAGATCTGAAAATCGTGAAACCTTGGACCATCACAGGAAAATTACCAATAATGAGTTCGCAAAAGGGGAGATTAGTCCAACATTTGGCTTTCTTAGGCACACCCCTCTCAATTTTTTTTCTAACCAACACTTTCCGAGGACAATCACCATCCAACACTAATAAAAAATTATTAGTAAAATTTGGCATCCAAACAAAGCTCATTAAACATTGGCATATCAGTATTTAATTAAATATAATCACAATAATATTTTTAAGTAATTCTATTATTAGAATGAGATATAATTAGATTAAAAAATTTAGTTTAAAAAAAATGTTATTGTAGTTATTTTCAAATATTCCCTCAATTTAACGAAAAAGCCAAGTTTAAAACAAAAATGAAAATTAAGCTACTTAAAATAGAGATGCGGTGGAGTGAAGTGCATTACACTGCCTAGATAATATGGTGTTATTTAAATCAATGTTCAAGTAGGGGCAATCTCATTCTCACCAAGTGAAGTCATATGGTGAGCAGAGTGAATTTGAAAGAAGATGGCATCCTAGCAGAATCCAGTTAAGCAATACAAATGTAGATTTTGTTCCACACTCTTTTCGATGACTTGAGCTCTTGTAGGACATAACAATGGCCACAAATTAGACAAGTGTATCCAAGCTTGTATTATTTTTTGATAAAATTTATATGTTGTAATATATTTTTTTCCTGGACTTGCATACAATGGAGTAACTGTTCATATTCATTTTGTCTGAATTTTATTTGAAGATTTTGTGCAAAATGAATTCTAGGGTCTACGAGCAATATTTTCTTTGTTTTGATGAGTTGATGAATTCAACTATGATTTTGAATTTTCCTACAAAGCATATTAATTTTCCACATTCACTGGTCCAAGTAGCTAAGAGGTATGCTTTGGTATTTTTCATTATTTTTATTATTTAAATTATTGTTAAATGCAATATTATTTCTTTCTTATTTTACAATTTTAAAGACCTAAAGTTGGAGGAAGAAGCTATCTTGGTTTCAAATTGCAACTTTTGTCTCCTTTTCCTTATCAGCATGCAAATGGAGAAAAATGAGAGTTTTCAAGTGCATTTATAGGTAATTTTAGATATTTTTTATAATTAATATTTTACATTCTAGATAGGGAAAGATACAAACTTTTATTCACTAGTTCTTGAAACTTAAAGGCAATCTCGGATCTAGAAGTATTGTTAAGGTCCTTTGTAAAAAAAAACTTTATTTGCTTCCTAAAAATGCATAGATTAAAATAAACAAAAAATTTAGAACTAAATATATGATTCTTCTTTCTGATTAGTTGTGCATGCAAACATGGGCCAGGGATCTAAATTGCATAATTTAGAGCCAACCTTTTTTGATGGAGCACTAGGAATTTTTAGAGATGTTAATTCATCTTATCCTACTATTCCCAAATCTGATTCACTGGGGTTTTAGCTGCCAGAATTAGCTGTGGAAGAAGAAGATCTTATGGATCACAATCTTCAAATTTGTTCCTCTTGACTCTTCAAATAATTTAAATTTGTTCCTCTTGACTCTTCAAATAATTTAAATTTCAAGGATGGTTCTCATCATGTTTAACAACAAGTGGATCATAAATTTTTGAGTTCTTCTTTGCAGAATTTGTATATTGTTCATCAATACAAAGCATAAAAACTTTGACAAAATGATCAAACTTTCCAAAGATGTCAGAATGTTTTAACTAATTACTCTCCACAATTTCAAAAACAAATGGTGAATTCTTATCTATCTAGTCTTCACAGAGCACAACATTTTCAAGAACCTATTCATGATTCCCAAATTACTTAGAAAGATTTTATTATTCCCTCACAACAATTTCAATAGCCACCGGTGAATTCTTCTTCTTCCGACAATCTTCAGAGCCCAGTGAAGAATAATTTTTAAAAATGGATCATAATTTCCCATTAGTATATATTGAGAAAATTACTCACCCAAAGTGATTATGACTGCAATAGGTGAATCCTTCTTCTTCGGATAGTCTTCATAGTGTTGTTGTGCATGGTGTAGAAAAAATTCAAGAAATCGATAAGAATCCCCACACTAGTCATAGTGTTATTAAATGTTCCTCACAACAATTTTAGAAGGCACATGTGAACTCTTCTTCTTTAACTAGTCTACCAAGTGCTAAACAATTTCAAAAAAATGATTAGAAATCTCAAACTACTTAAGATATTTTGAATAGTGGTCCTTAACAAAGGAATCAATCTAGTCTTCTTGCCTTTGATGAAGTTCTCAACATATATTGGCAAGAAATTGTGGAGTATTTGAGTCATAATCCTCATGTATTTGTTGTTATAGTTTTTATAGTAATTAAAAATTAGAATTTAAATAATAAATTTAATGTTTTTGTTATAATATTATGTCTTTATAAGAAATTTTTTAAAATCTAAATTAATTATAATAGATTAAGTAGATATTGGTTCAATTAAAAAATAACATCTTGAAATAAATTATATATTATAAAAATAAGCACCTTAGTAAGAATTATCTTGCAAAATAGTCTAAATATTTTATTAATAAAATTTGGATCAAAGTTATGATAAAAGCAGGTTTACCAAATTCATTTATGACATGGTTTAAATTCAATATGTTTTATTAAATGTTAAGTTCCACAAAAGTTTAATAAAAATACATTTGCTATTGGCACTTAGTTCTAACAATTTTTTTTTAAATGCTTCATTGGTTGAATTTGAGAGATAATAAGAGATTGGTTTCAATCTTATAGATTTTATATACTAATATTTATAAGATAAATATTAATATCAAAGTAGAAAAGGAAAATATAAACCAATATCTACCTCAAAAATCTTGTGTAGCAACAAGGAATCAAAGCTTTCTTTCTGGTTCTTTTGCTATGTAGTTATCAAACTAGTTATATATAAATAAACTACTGAATGGCAACATCCCCATATATATATATATATATATATATATATATATATATATATATATATATATATATATATATATATATATATATATAAGACATAACCATAATATAACCAATGAAAAACATAATAAGATAAATCATTTGGTAATAGAAATAGATTTATCATTCATTCTCATAATAATAATGGTAATAATAGAACCATTTATTTGAGAAGTAGAAAATATTTATTCACTTTTATTGTATTTTTTTCATTGATTTTTTCTATATTTAAATTAATTAATTTAACGTAGATTTTTAATACAATTACATTGACAACTGATAGGTTTGGAAGAATTTGTATTGATACTTTGATGGAATTTAATAGTTTAGAATATTCAAATAATCTTTCAAATTTCACATTAGCTTTTTATAAAAAACCATTTTATGTTTTAGTAAAAATAAATCTTGTTAGATGCATAGAAGAGAATGAGTGTTCATAATTATTAAATATTTTTAAAAAAAGAAAAAATGAAACATACTTAGATTATTTTGATTAACGGTTGAAAAGATTAATAAAATACTTATTGATTAATTTAATAGAATAAAATCAAGAGGAACAATAACATCAATTAGAATATTGTACATATTCTATCATACTTAATTTTGTAACATAAGTAACACATTTCATCCTATTAAACAAAATTATCAACAAAATCAATTATGAATGTATGATAAGATAAATCATGTCTACCTAAGTTTTATAATAGAAATAGATTTATCATTTTCTTTTTATTAATTCATTCTTACAACCATTATATATATATATATATATATATATATATATATATATATATATATATATATATATATATATATATATATATATATATATATATATATATATATATATATATATATATATATATATATATATATATGTGAATTTTAATAAAGTATACTTATTTACAATATACATAATTACAATTAATATGATAATTATGATTATAGTTTTTATTAAAGAAATTGTTATCACTTTTGTAAATTAAGGCAACTATAATATTGTTAATTTTAGACTAAAACACTTATCAAAAAATTACACCTTAAAACTCTCTTGTTTAATAATTACAGATTAAAGCTTTCCTTAACGATTACTATAATTTACGATGACAAGTAGTAGCTAGTACATAACACTTGTTTATTCATGGTTGAAATGTGCAGTCTTAGGAATTTTATGATTAAAATGAAAGCAATATGAGCATAGGAGTGATTTTTTCACCTTCTAATCAATAATTTCCCAATTCATCATGTTCTAGTTCTCATTTTATTTTTTTAGTTTTTAGCAATTACTTAAAAATAAAATATTTGAAAAAGGTCAATACTAATTAAATACAAAGAATTAAAATTTAATAGTAAATAAACTAATAATTAAACTATAATAATGAAAAAAGGATTTTCTATCAAGATTTATAATAAAACATTATTTTTTGATTAATTAATAGATTTATTTTAAAAAATTAAAAATGAGATACCAAAAATAAAGCTTATGTAAAAAAAATGTAAATAATTAATAATAAAAAATATAAATTTAATTAAATGATCTGTAATTAGAAATATTTATCAAATTTGAGTAAATTGGAAAATTTGACTTTTAATTAAATGTGAATTGAGATTGCCTCTAAATGATTTTTCTATAGTGCTTGAGTTCCTTTTCTTTTTAGATTTTTCTCCTATAGTATGTATAGAATTTTTAGTGATCATTTTATTTATATAAGACATATTATATCATCTCTATCAACTCATTTTTGCATGCACAAAACCATGCAATTGCTAGTTTCTTCCATGTTGTAACTATGGCTACCCTATGAGACATCCAAAGATGAGGTATGCGAACTATATCAGTTCTCACCAGTATTGGAGAAGATCAATATTGGAGAAATGAAATATATCTGTTTAAGTTTTTTAATTTTGAGTGGGAAAAATAAAAACTCAACTTTGATCTAATTCTAAGTGGCAATTCACTCTAATTTTTCAAGTTGAATTAACAGATCTTCATTTTAGATCAAAATAAGAAATGTTAATTCTAAATTAACCCAAAATAAAGATTAATTATTTTTTGAAATTGCTCCTAAAATTCTTGTTCAATTCCACCAAACAAAAGTATTATTATCTCTTATATTTATCATATTAATATAAAGTCTAATATTCAATTTCTTATATATAATTATTTTGAATTAATTAGTAGTTTAAAAGTTGTTGCAAGTAACAAGAACATATATTTTTTATTTTATTTTAAATTTATTTTATTAATACTACACATGTATATTTTTAAATGCTTGATTTCACAAAAAAAAAATTTATGGTTATTTCACTACTAATTTCTAATTTAATAAATATTTTCTTACATATTATAATATTAAATCAAATGTATAATTTTTTTAAATGAATACAAATGTGAAATTAAATAATTAAAATAGGACAATAATAATTTTTATATTTTATGTCTAGGTTACTATTTCCCATTAACACATAATAATAATTAATCTTAACAATAAAAATAAATGAATAATCAATAATTTATCCTTATAATAATTATCTATAATAAAAAAAATTGATTATAAGATTTTTGAAAGTAATATGACAATATATTTAAATTTGAATTTCACATTACAACATACTTTCTTAAATAGCTTTTTAAATTATTTATATAATATTATATTAACTTTATTATTAAAATAAAAATATTATTAATTTATGTAAAGAAAAAAAATTTAATTTAATTTAATTTAAAAAATTATTAGCAAAATTTGGCATCCATATAAATTCATTAAACATTGGCATATTAGTATTTAATTAAATATTATCGCAATAATATTTTTAAGTAATTCTATTATTAGACTAAGATATAATTAGATTTATTAGTTTATGTGAACAAAAAATTTATTGTAGTTATTTTCAAATATTCCATCAATTTGACAAAACAACCAAGTTTAAAACAAAAATGAAACTTAAGCTACTTAAAATAGAGATGCAGTGGAGTGAACTGCATTACACCACATAGATAATATGGTGTTATTTAAATCCATGTTAAAGTAGAGGGAATCTCATTCTCGTCGAGTGAAGTCACAAGGTGAGTAAAGTGAATTTGAAACAAAATGACATCCTAGCAGAATCGAGTTAAGCAATAAAAATGCAGATTTTGTCCCACACTCTTTTCAACAACTCTAGCTCTTGTAGAACATAACAATGGCCACAAATCAAGCAAGTACATCCAAGCTAGTATTATTTTTTGATAAAATTTATGCATTGTAATCTTTTATATTCTTGGACTTACATGCAATGGAGCAACTGTTCATATTTATTTTTTCTTAATTTTGTTTGAAGAGTTTGGTGAAGTCTAGGGTATATGAGCAATGTATTCATTGTTTTGATAATGCAGTCATCAACTAGTTGATGAATTCAATTATGATTTTGGACAAAAAAAGTTCAAGAAAATTATCAGGCCACCTCAAATCCTCTTTCAAAGCATATTATTTTGCTATCTTCACTAGTCCAAGAAGCTAAGAGGTACGCTTTGTTATTTTTCATTATTTTTATTACTTAAATTATTATTAAATGCAATCTCATTTCTTTCTTATTGATGCAGGAGCATCCAGAGGTATAAGGGCAATCCTGTGTCACCCAAAAAAATGTACTTAGACTTAGTTTTTGTTTCATGTCTTTACATTTTTGGATACCCATTTGGCTCAAATAAAGGTTCCAACTCTCATAGTTCAACTATCAGTGCATTTGAAAATCCTGAAAAAATAGGAGCATGCAATTTGGCCATCATTTTGGTGACCTAGAAGGTGTGACTTGGCCAGATGAATGTAATTGAGATTTAGAGCATTCCAGAAAAAGAATCAGGTCAAAAGGCCCCACGGTTTGAAAGTTATTACAGTTTTTCGGGTTTTGGAGACCTCCTAAGAATGCTTCAAAGTCAGCTTTGGGGCATTAAATGACCTTGAAAAGGGTCAAAAATTGGGGGATGAGCAAAGCTTGTCCATAGGGCTATAGAGCGCTTCGAGAGCTTTTCGAAAATGTAAACGGTTCGTCAATCGGAGCTACGGTTCAAAAGTTATGCCTCCCGAAAGTTTGGCTACCATTTCTGGATTCTTCTAGATTTGCACCGACTTCTAACGTGGCTTCTGGAACCTTCTATTTTGTCAATGGATGCCTACTAGCACTTTCTAGAATGTACTCCTAGTCCTTAACCCTCCGGGGTCTATTTAAGGAGATTTTTGGCATTGTAAAAGGCAGTTCGGATTGGAGCTTGAGAGGAGGTGCTAAAAGGAGAAATATTCTCCAGATTTATGCTATTGTAAGCTCGTAGGGCATGTTTTGAAGTTTATTTTCTTTGCACTGTTTGTATGAGCTTATTTTCTCAGTTAATATAATTCCCCCTTTCTGTTGTGTCTATTCTGTTGTTGGGTTGGGTCGCCATCACTTATTTTCAATTTTGAAGACCTAAAGTTGGAGGAAGAAACTATGTTGGTTTCAACTTGCAACTTCTTTTTCATTTTCCTTATCAGCATGCAAATAGAGAAAAATGAGAGTTTTCGAGTGAATTTACAGGTAATTTTAGACATTTTTGATAATTAGTATTGTACATTCTAGATAGGGAAAGATACAAACTTCGTATCAAATATATCAACTTGATTTCTATATATACACACACACACACACACACACACATATATATATACACATATATATATACATATATTTATACACACACATATATATATACATATATATATACACATATATATACGTGTACATATATATATATACATATACATATATATATATATACATATATACATATATATATATACATATTTATACATACATACATACATACATACATACATACATATATATATAATAAACTAGAAATTTAGAACTGAATATATGATTCTTCTTTCTAATTCATTGTGCCTACAGGGATGGGCTAGTGATTTGTGTTGCAAAATTTAGAGACGACCCTTTTTGGTGGAGCACCCAAAATTTGTAGGGATGTTAATTCATTTTATCCTGTGGTTCCCAGATCTGATTCACTAGGGTTTCAATTTCCAAAATTAACTATGAAAGAAAAAAATCTTATGGACAATCTCGTCACCAATTATCTGTTAAGAAATCAAGAAGAATTCAATCATGACATGCAACATTTCATTCATCTTCACTCTTCGAATAATTTCAGTTTTCAAGGATGGTTCTCATCATGTTCAACAACAAGTGGATCATAATTTTTTGAGTTCTTCTTTGCAAAGTCTGCATATTGTTCGTTGGCACAAAGGAGAACAACTTGGAAAAAAAGATCAAACTTTCCAAAGCTGGCAAAATGTTTAAACTAATTCCTCTCCATAATTTCAACAACAAATGGTGAATTCTTTTCAATCTAGTCTACATAGAGCACAACATTTTCAAGAACCTGTTCATGACTCCCAAATTACTCAAAAAGATTTCATTATTTTCTCACAATAATTTCAGCAACCACTAGTGAATTCTTCTTCTTCGGGTAGTCTTTAGAGTCTTGTTTGACCCAGTGAAGAACAATTTCAAAAAATGTATCAAAATTTCCCATTAGTATCTACTAAGAAAATTACTTACCCATAGCGATTATGGTAGGAACAGGTGAATTCTTTGTCTTTAGACAGTCTTCATATGTTGTTGTACATGGTGCAGAAAAATTTCAAGAAATTGATCAGAGTCTTATTGTGGTTTCCACAACACACACCCCATTCCTTACTAGGAATGGGGACCCACTACTTTTTTTGACTCCCAGACTCATAGTTTGGGAGTTGGGAGAAGAAAACTCAGTTAAATAAGTTAGAATGTTGAGTCCAAAAAATACAAAAAAAATTGAAAATTGAAAAAATAACAAAAAATCAAAAATCAAAAAACATAAAAAAATTTTAAATTTTAAATTTAAATAAAAAAATTGAAAAAAAAAAGCACTATAGAAGGACACGCGCGTGCCCCATAAAGTCGCGCGTGCACTGCCACAGAGGGGAGCATGCGCGCACCACCATAGAGAGGTGCGCACACCCCCAAGGCAATGCACGCCACCATAGAGGGTCGTGAGTGCTGCCAAGGCAGAGTGCGTGCATGCCTCCAAGGCACAACGCATGCACACCCAAGGCACAGCACGTGCATGCCACCAGAGGGCCGCATGCACCGCCAAGGTAGAGCACGCACGCACCACCAGAGGGTGATGTGCGTCACCAAGGTAGAGTGCTTGTGCCACAAAAGGGTAGCACTGTGCATGCCACTGAAGGCTCATGCGCGTTCAGGCTGCTGTACTCCCAAGGACCTTGTGTGCTTGTCAAGCCACTTTTTCACCTTCAATTTTGTCCGAATAGCCATAAAAGGGGTTTAAAATATATCGTTTAAGTATAAGTTGATGTTATACTTAAGATATATTTTAATATATGCGACAAATCTTTTGAGATAAGTTTCAAACCTCCCAGAGATAAGGTAAAGATTCTAGGAAATTTTGGGGCTTTAGAAATCCAGACTTAGCACAATTTTAGGGCTTCAAAATTTTAGACTTAGCCAAATTTCAAGATTCACCTCAAGTTTTGTTTGAGTAGCTAGTGTTTTTGCTATGCATTGTTAACTCTATAGACTACTGTTTGCTTCTTTTGTAGGTAAAAAATTGCATTCTCAACTTGTCAAGATCATAACTTTTAATTTGGGCCTTAAAATTCAGAACCGCTTACACCATTGGAAAGAAGAACTGAAGATCTAATTTTAGTCCCTAAAATAGTGAGCCTTCGGCTGCCCTATTTTAGGGATTGATGAAAGTTTCAACTTGAAATTTTGAGCAGAAGACCTCCAAAAAGGTCATTTAAAAACACCTAGAAAATTTCTAAAAAAATATGAAAAAGTTGCAAACATTTGATCATCTTGGATAATCTGGATCACTTGGTTTCTTGCTGAGAAGGATTCGACAGGTGGAGAGAAGACAAAGGTCAAAGAAATGGAGGTTTGACACATAAAGAAAATCAGGTTCCTCATCTTATGCAGCTATTGTGGGCAAGATACAATGTAGGTGCTTTGAGATTTTCAATTGAAGAAGTAGAGGGAGTGTAAGTTTATGAAAGCAATTGGCTATAAAGAGGGTGTAAATCATCAAAAAGGGGCATGGAGTGTATACAAAAAGTGATCTAAAACCTCATTTGAACAAAACCTAGAAACTGTTTTCAAAATTAAGAACTTTGATTTTTTGGCAAATTGAGCTCTATAGGTCCGTAGGTATGCATTTTCATGTAGTTCTACAATCCAGAGGTGCGCTGACAGTTGACTGCTAGTTCCAAAAATAGCACTTTCCATGCATCTAGAGCGCATTCTGATGGCAAGTTAACTCCAACACATGCCTAGTAAAGGGCCAGCTTCTATTTTTGGTGTCTCCATGCACTTCCACTTCGACTGATGGCTTCCTCCTACTTTCTCTCTCATGATTTCATTATTTTTGACATGTAAAGGGCTCATACATCCAATTAATGAATAAAATATGGATGGAGTCCCTCTAAGCACCAATTTGATTGTTAGTTTGTATATATATCTAGTTTGTTTTAAATGTTTTAAAAGTATTTTATTGCATTAAGATATCTCTCACTCTCAACAGAATTTGAGGAGATGATTTCTTATAAATACCCCATTGTAAAATGTAAGAAGGGCCGCCGTTATTATGCAATAAAGTTATGCTTTTGGTGCTAGCATTTGGAGTGTAGTTATTCTTGCCCGAATGTGTCATTATTTTGTGAATTTTATTCATGAGATTGTGATTGAGCCAAAGGTTTATTGTGTTGTTTCTAGCTGTGTGATCTTTTAGTTCTAGTGTTTTCTATAGATATATGAATTCCGTTGACGTAACGAGCTTGAGAAGAAATCACCCCATTATGTCCACATAGCTTTTTGTCTCACATGAGTGCACTTTCCATGGCCTTGTGATTTGATGAAGAGTGAAACATCATTCAATTTGTTAAAGATTCTCACTGATGATTGCATCAATGGATTCTAAGAAGCATTGTTCCTATTTTCATTGGTTTCCTACTAATTTCTTCAAAATTTTAACTCACAATGTGTTGTGTTTTGTGGCTTATGCCCATTTAGGAATTTCAATTTCAAGTTATTTGATTTCATGTTATTTTCTTTTAGTTTCATTATTTTCTTTGCTAACCCCCCTATTAGATTGAGACCTCATACTAGTTGCATTGTCAGAGTTGCATTCATTGAAAAATAGAAAATACAAGAAACATTGTGCTTTTGGTGTGATATTTTTAAGATAGCGAACAGATTTTACTTGATTCCAAGGTAAAAGAGTTTTTGGAACCAGCAAAGGCCTCCTCGTGAACATTCACATTTATCTTCTATTGAGCAGATTTTGGTACGTCGCAAGACAAACACTGAACCTTGGAGTGAGTCCTTAAAAAAGATTTTCTTTTCAAGGGAGGAATTACACTATGGATTCCTGCCATTGACCTCATGCAAAATGAATGCCCAACAAGTCCTCAAAACACACACAATGTTATTAATAGCTCCTCACAACAATTTCAAAATGAATAGGTGAACTCTTCTTCTTTAACCAGTCTACAAAGTGCTGAACAATTTCAAAAAATGGATTAGAATTCTAAACTACTCAGGGTATTTTGAGGAGTTGTTCTCAACAAAGGAATCAATCTAGTCTTCTTGCCTTTGATGAAGTTCTCAACATGGATTGACAAGAAATTATGGAATATCTAGATTGTAACCCTCATGCATACAAATAGCAATGTGCTCTCAGTTCTTCCCTAGATTCTTCACAATAATATCAACAATAACATGAGATCAATGCCTACTTCAACAACTTTAAATAATCTTTGTTTGTATGATTGTTCTCCATTTGTACCTCCTAACAAATGTTATGAAGAAAAAATTACAACACACAACAATTGTATTGCCCTTTATTTTTCTTAGAAGAGTAATATATATTCTAATTATGTAGAACAAATCTCAATGACAAAGTGAGATATTACATCATTGATATAGGAAAAATATTGGATCCATTAAGTTATATAGTTTGCAATTTCCTTTATATTTTTAGAAGCTGAAAATGTTATTTATTTGATACTTTATTAGTTCTAATGGAAAAAATCAAGACGAAAAAATTACTATTAAATAAGAAATTAGAAAAAAAAATCTAATAGAATTAAAATTCAATGCAAAGTGTAATGCATTCAATATTTATGCACTTTTAAGAGAATATTTAGCATATTAGGTTCATGGATTTCCAAGATTTTCTCTAAAAAATACTTGTAAAATTTGAACACGGGTGTAAAGGAGTGAAGCCACGCTAATAATTTCAGGCTTCTTCAAGCATGTTATGATCTTTGTCTTTTTTGGGCATTCTATCTTTCATATTTGTGCATAGGTGATCTTGTTCAATATGTTCTACCTGTTCCAAGCAAATAGATGTGGTTTCTATGATATTTTAAGTGTAATAAAAAGCATGAATTCATATACAAGAAATTTTTCTTGCAATTAAAAAAAGTATTTAAAGATTTTGTTCTTGGAACAGGAGCTTTATGGAGACAATTTTGCGTTCATCGCAATAAGTTGAGGCCAATCAATATCATGGGGATTTTAGTTTTTTTAATTAAACTATAGAAACAATTTGTATACTCTTTCCCTCTTTTAGTATTCATCTAAAATAAAACAAAGTTGTATAGCAATGCATTGGGTTTCTAAGACTATATTAAAAAAATCATATATAAATTCTAGCAATTTCTAATTATCAAGAGTTAAAAATGGCTATATATTTATTTCAATTTTATATTTTCTATAGTTACATATTTCCAAATTTATAATGATCCATTATATATTCTCTTAAAATTCAATGGAAAGATACATCATAGAAATGGCCAATTTTGGGAAAGGTCTTTTTAGTTGGACTCCAACAGTGTAGAGTCTCTTCTTAGGATGAGAAGAGGGAGAGAGGATAGGGTGTTATGGGGGCCCCTACCTGTCAGCACAAACCGCGTATGAGTTTTGGCATGTAAGAATGGAAGAATGGAAGTTTTTGAGTTATAGCCCCAATTGGGAACTTGGTTTGGTGTTGTGTCTGACATCTCCTATTGGAAAAATCCACCTTTCCCTAGTTTTGATTCATTCTTGAATTCCTATTGTGAAAACCTAGTATGAATATGAATGTTTGATTTTGTCTCTTGGTTATGCTTGTTTGTCACCCAGTCGAATTTTGTTCCCTCCATGATCTTATCAATGTATTGTAGAAAATGATATGGACCCCTTGATAAGGGACATGAAGGAAATTTAGTTGATTATTGAAATTTCAAGATTGAAATCCTATGAAAATTGTATTTAATAACTTTGTTGTAATGGCAACAATGCTGGTTTTTCTTCCTGGTTCTTTCTCGGCTAAGCCTTTGAATTAGGTTGCCAATAAAATAGTGGTTGAGTATTATTGCTTCGCATGAGATTTAATTGTAGTTTTCAGCTATATGGATGCACATCAAAAAAATAAGATGAAATGATGATGGTTCAATTAGGCAAAACTTCAAGTTTTCTTATATGTTGAAAGCAAAAGAATTATGTTATGAATGAAGGTTTATTTTTCATAATTATTGGAAATAAAAAAATTACATATTGTTGTTAAAATGGATCTTGCATTGTTAACAATACTTTTAAACTTTATGTTAAACCCATCAAAAAAATAATTGCTTGAAAATCTATACTTAGCATAAATTAAGACTTCAAAAAAAAATTTTGCCCAAAGAGTAAAAACTCTCTAGTTTTTGTATGGGGAACCAATTTAATTCCGCTCTTAGTAACAGAGAATCTTTAAAAGATTCCCCTATACATCTTGGTTGAATAATATAAATAAATTAATCAAATTATAAATAAATACAATAATTCAAAACCAAACTTTTAAACATATTAAACTATCCTAAATATCCTTCCTACCAACTAAACTTTATTGCAATTAATTTCCCCCTCTTGGCCCTAGTTTTGTTATGTATTAAAAAAAGGTTTTTGTAAAGCAAAGTCAAATATGGCTATTTAAGGGTTACCTCACCTTGTACCTCCACCTTAACTTGCGTAGTGGTCAATTCCATTTGGGATGTGCTGGAGTTTATTTGGTTTGTGTTAAAATGTTATTTAATGTTTGAATTTCCACCCACTTTCCTTGGCACCATCATCACTTCGTCTACACATGTTTGCCTTGGGCAGTGCTCTATACCCTTGGCCAGCGCTTGGGAAGTTCTTGGTTTTGGTAAGCGCTTGGGAGTTGGGTGTAGGGTAGAGTATGGGGGGGTGGTAGTGTTAGGTATGTTTTATGATTTGTGTTAGATAAAGTTAGGTTAGTTAGTATTATGTGTATATAATTTAGTTTAGTTTAGTATAGATTAGTGTATGTTAATGTTGTTACATCATTTTTATTTGTTAGAAGTTAGTCATTAATTATGATAGGTAGTTGTTATTGCTTAGGGGTTGTAAAATTATATATATATATATATATATATATATATATATATATATATATATATATATATATATATATATATATATATATATATATATATATATATATATATATATATATATATATATTAGTACTTTAATTTAGTTAGTTTGTATATAACGAGTTTTCAAAGTTTAGTTGTTTTCTATTAAAATTTAGTGGATTAGTTTATATGTGATAATATTAGCATATTTTATTATTAAATAGTTAAACATTAGCTATCAATTTTTTTTATTAAGTAGTGATTAAAAAGGGTTCTTTTGTTGTCTTATTTTAAACATACTTGTTCAAATACATTTTAAATTAATTAATTTGTGCTATGATTGTTAAATTTTTTTGAGAGGGTGAGGATGTTAAAAACTTAGTGTTAAGGTTAACTTAGTTTAAAAAGATAGTGTAATATAAATTGGGAATGTTAAATCTTAGATAAATCTAATTCTTGAAATTGCGTATTCAACTCTTCAACCTTAGTGTACCTCTTTATTATTAACATTATATATATATATATATTGTGTGTGTGTGTGTGTGTGTGTGTGTGTGTGTGTGTGTGTGTGTGTTTGCCCTCATAGGATTTTGGGCATGACATTTTGGTATCAGAGCACGTATTTCAACACCAGGAACCTAAAACTATTATGCTTCTGAAACTTAAAACTAAAGATTAAATTATGTAGGATGGCTCATGTTACTTGAAGCAATCGAAAAGGCAGAGGTCGTAGGGCGAGAGGTGGTAGAGTAGGATAGGAGGATGGACCACCTCCATCACCTCCACCACCGTCGAACATCAACCATGATATTTTGGATGCTCTTCAAACATTGATCGGTATAGTCTAGCAAAGGGTAGTACCTATAGTTCAGCCAAGTCAGCAGATTCTAGTAGTGGAAGCAGAGGGACTCGGAGGAGGTAGGCCCAGAGGCAAAGAGAGGACTAGGAGTCCCCCATCGAGAGAGTTAGATGGGCAAGGTGAGCATGAGGGTGAGTCAATACACTAGAGAGGACCCCCACTTGATAGACCTCCTAGGCATATAAGAAATGATATCAGGGAATTGATTCAACTTAGGCCACCATTATTTATCAGTTCCACTGAGGGGACAGTAGAAGAGGCATGGTTGTAGAGCCTATAGCAGTGCTTTGGACTATGTCCTTATGGGAGTAATCTAAAGGTACATCTAGAAGTCCATTAGTTGAGAGGAGATGCCTCCAATTGGTGGCATCAGGAGGAGACTATAGGAGGAGTGAGGATGGATAACCTCACATGGGAGTCATTCTGAGAGATATTCTGAGAGAGGTACTTGTTATAGAATTTCAGACAGAAGCAGATAGAGGAGTTTCATTCTCTATATCAGAAGGGTCTTATAGTAGCTCAGTACGAGAGCAAGTTTCTTGAGTTCCTTCCTTATGTGGAATACATGAAGGACAAGAAACTATGAGTGCATCACTTTATCATGGGTCTAAATTTCTCACTTCAAGGTCTAGTTCGTATGGTGTTCCCTACCACCTTCATACAAGTAGTGGAGATAGCACTAGTTGCCGAGGATACTTCAGGTAGACAGGAATCACAGGGTCAGTCTCAGAACCAAAACTCTACTCGACAGAAACCCCCTTGAAAAGGGAATCAAAACTATACACCAAGGTCTTTTAAGGACCAACAGTCCCAACAATAGAAATAGGAGGGTTACCAGGGCTCCAAGCCCAAGTAGTAGTAGTCACATCAAGATCAAAAAGTACATACCCCATAGCCACAGTCAGTGCAGACTCAGCAGTCTTCCACGAGTGGATACAGTGGGTCTAGCAAGTCAAGAGGCCCATAACAGTTTTGATCATAGGATGCATAATCTTATACCTGAGGACCATGCTACACTTGTGGTGGCATAGGTCACATAGCTAGAGAGTGTCCACGGGGACAGTCATCTAGTGGTCAAAGAGGGGCTTTTTTTAGAGCCAATAGTTGGAGACATGGGCAAGTCCCATAGAGTTTTTGTAGTGGTTGACAACTACCAAGTTGAGCATCAGGCTATAGTTATCGAGGCTACAAGTGGAGTCAGACATGTAGCTAGTGCTAGAGCCTATACATATTATTGCTTGACACACCCTAGCTCCTTGAGGTCAAGAGCTGGACCAGGTTAGGGTCCAGTGGGATTTTTACAACGAGGTCATGGCTTCATGGGAGGATGCAGCACATATGCTATCTTAGTACCGTTATCTTTTTGATGAAATCCAGGAGGAAGTTCATGCCTAGTGGGGGAGGACGTGAGTTCTCACCCTAACCCATTGTAGCATAGTGATACATTATTATTATTTTGATACTCACAACTCGAGATGTCAAGACATTATCTGATGCTTTGAACATATTATATTATTTCATGTTGTGTGATGTTACTTATAGATATTTGATGTTCGTCATTTAATTTTTTATGTATATGTATGTTGATGAAATAAGTAAATGTAGGATTAACACTTTGATTAAGAGATGTTAATGGTTAAGAATTGAGTAGGATGAGAGAAACTCTAACTAATTTATAGATGTATATTTTAATTTATGTTATTTCTTGATATGTATATACATATGTGCATGTGATTTTATGGGACTACTAATGTGTGCAATGAGTGTGCAGGATATTTTAGCTGAGAAACCCGACGGAGGAATGAAACTGATCCCTATGTGCTATTTGTGGAAAACTTATTGTTCATAACTTAATTATTTTATGAGATGTATGAATTTATATTTTGTGATCAGTAAATGTTAATGTTCATAACTGTGTTCTATTAGTGTCACTTGACACTCGTGGATTTACATAAGCATTCCAAAAAGCTAGTTAGGGTTAACTGTGTAACCTTTGGACCTAAGTTGGATTCAGTTAGTGTCATTTTTGCTAATTTTTTCTTAATCAAGTTTAGTTACTCCTAATCTAGATTAGTGCTTAATTTGCATTTTGGAGTTGTTAGATGGTCCTAATTATTCCTATCTTTTGTTTGGTTCCAAATCAATTCCTAATGTTTTAAAACATGAAATTTTTATACCCAAGGGGTATGGGTATAAGTTGGGGGCATTTTCCACCCCCTAAGCCCCTTTTGTTGACTTTTGAGGTCACTCAAAAAGTCTATTTTTGCCTTTGTGCGAAAATTGAAAGTGGCTATCATGAGTTGCATCACCTCAACTCCACTGAGTGGTTAACCTTAGGATTGGTTGAGTTAGAAACTTCTAGATTTTTATGCGACTGGGGGAAGTTATTGCCCTTTTTGGTGGTTGAGTTTGGATCTTATTTAGAGGCCCTTCTTGGAGTAGTTTTGGTTGTTACCCAATCTCTAATTTTAGAGAGGAGTCTTGGAAGATTGAAGGCAAGGAAGGAAAATCTCTTCTCAAATTGATCATTTACCATAACCTCTTTATGAAGGTAGGAGTTCTTCATCTCCCTTGTTCAGATTTTTCATGCTTGTTTCATGCTTATGCTATTGTGTTGTTATTTGGATGCTTGTATGTATGTTGGGAAGGATTGCAACCATGTTTCTTGAATGCTTTTCTTTCATTTTCTTGTTTGAATTTTTGAAGTTTTCTTGTATGGGTGTTTTGGTATTACTCACCCTTGGATAGGGAAGAAGTGGCCAATTTCAGGAAAGGTCATTTTAGTTGGACTCCAACAATGTAGAATCTCTTCTCAGAACAAGAAGAGGGAGAGAGGGTAGGGTGTTATGGGCCCCTACCTATCAGCACAAATCACGTATGAGTTTTGGCATGTAAGAATGGAAGAACGAAAGTTCTTGAGTTATAGCCTCGATTGGGCACTTGGTTTGGTGTTGCGTCTGACATCTCCTATTGGAAAAATCCACCTTTCCCTAGTTTTGATTCATTGTTGAATTCTTGTTTTGAAAAGCTAATATGAATATGAATATTTGATTTTGTCTCTTGGTTATGCTTGTTTGTCACCCGGTTAGATTCTATTCCCTCCACGATCTTAGCAATGTATTGTAGAAAATGATATGTACCCCTTGATAAGGGACATGAAGGAAATTTAGTTGATTGTTCAAATTTTGAGATTGAAATCCTATGAAAATTGTATTTAATAACTTTTTTGTGATGGCGATGACGTCAGGTTTTCTTCCTAGTTCTTTCCTGACTGAGCCTTTGAATCAGGTTGCCAATAAAATAGTGGTTGAGTATTATTGCTTCTCATGATATTTAATTGTAATTTTCAGTTATATGGATGCACATCAAAAAAATAAGATGAGATGATGATGGTTCAATTAGGCAAAACTTTAAGTTTTCTTATATGTTGAAAGCAAAAAAATTATGTTATGAATGAAGGTTCAGTTTTCATGATTATTGGAAATAAAACAATTGCACATTGTCGTTAAAATGGATCTTGCATTGTTAACAATACTAGTAAACTTTATGTTAAACCCATCAAGAAAATAATACACCTTTTGTCAAAAAAATAGTTGCTTGAAAATCTATAGTTAGCATAAATTAAGACTTCAAAAAAAATTTTTGCCCAAAGAGTAAAAACTCTTTGGTTTTCGTATGGGGAACCAATTTAATTCCCCTCTTAGTAATAAAGAATCTTTAAAATATTCCCCTATATATCTTGGTTGAATAATATAAATAAATTAATCAAATTATAAATAAATACAATAATTCAAAATCAAACTTTTAAACATATTAAACTATCGTAAATATCCTTCCTACCAAATAAAATTTATTGCAAAAAATATCCCCCTCTTGGCACCAGTTTTGTTATGTATTGAAAAAAGGTTTTTGTTAAGCAAAGTCAAATATGGTTGTTTAAGGGTGACATTACCCTATACGTCCACCTTGTCCTTACACATTGGTCAATTCCATTTGGGATGTGCTGGAGTTTATTTGGTTTGTGTTAAAACATTATTTAATATTTGAACTTCCACCCACTTTCCTTGGCGCCACCATCACTTGGTCTGTGTATGTTTGCCTTGGGCAGTGCGCTGAACCTTTGGCCAGTGCTTGGGAAGCGCCTGGTTTTGGTAAGTGCTTGGGAGTTGCGTGTAGGGTAGAGTATGGGGGAGTGGGGGGTGTTAGTGTTAGGTATGTTTTATGATTTGTGTTAGATAAAGTTAGGTTAGTTAGTGTTATGTGTATGTAATTTAGTTTAGTTTAGTATAGATTAGTTTAGGTTAATGTTGTTACATCATTTTTATTTGTTAGAAGTTAGTCATTTATTATGATAGGTAGTTGTTATTGTTTAGGGGTTGTACTATATATATATATATATATATATATATATATATATATATATATATATATATATATATATATATATATATATATATATATATATATATATATATATATATATATATATATATATATATATATATATATATATATATATATATATATATTAGTAGTTTAATTTAGTTAGTTTTTATATAACTAGTTTTCAAAGTTTAGTTGTTTTCTATTAAAATTTAGTGGATTAGTTTATATGTGATAATATTAGCATATTTTATTATTAAATAGTTAAACATTAGTTATCAATTTGTTTTATTAAGTGGTGATTAAAAAGGGTTCTTTTGTTGTCTTATTTTAAACATAATTGGTCAAATATGTTTTAAATTAATTAATTTGTGGTATGATTGTTAAATTTTTTTGAGAGTGTGAGGATGTTAAGAACTTAGTGTTAAGGTTAACTTAGTTAAAAAAAGATAGTGTAATATAAATTGTGAATGTTAAATCTTAGATAAATATAATTCTTTAAATTATGTATTCAAATCTTAACCTCAGTGTACCTCTTTATTATTAACATTTAAAAAAAAAAAATTGTGTGTTTTTGCCCTCATAGTATTTTGGGCATGACACTACTTTATTTATTAATTTCTTGAATTGGTAAAAGCTTATGTGTCAGCGTGTTGCCCAGATATAAAAAATTGCTCCAAATTTTCAAAATCCTTAACATGCCAAACTATTATTATTCCTTGGATGCACCTCTTTTTAGAGGTTAAATTATTTATTCTCCTCAATATTTTTAAGCATTTTTGCCTTTTGAATATCTTTGGCTTGTTCCTATCTCCGTCCAACACTTCAAATTTTTGAAATCTGGTTCCTAAGTCCCAAGTTATAATGAAGCATCCCAAAACACACATTTCATTTCAAAATCTTAACCTCTCCATCAAAAAGGTTATGATATGTTTCCAAAATAAGTGTTTTAGTTTTAATCATTAACCATTAGCGTCATCTAAAAAGGTTAAGATTCGGGCTCCAAAACACATATTTCAATTTGAAATCTTAACCCCCCCACTTTAAAAAAAATAAATAAATTAATATTAGTTTTCAAAATTAGTCTCTCATCCAAAAAGGTTAAGATTGGAGTTCAAACACATATTTTGGAGATGGTTATTAACCTTCTTGTTCAATTGACAAAGGTTAATGAATCATCTGATGCAGAGCCACACCTTGGAAAACTCAGGAGGAATCAATCACTCAACTGAGTTGCTTCAAGGGGCATCTACAACCTTCAGGATCACAAAATTAAAATCAGATTCAATAACCAAAACTTTGAAAATAAATCCCCCCAAAAATTTCTTCTTGCTGCCTCCAGATAGACCTGCACTCAGACATGAATAACTTTCAAACCAGAAAATATTTACTCAATCCAACCATTGAGATTTGGCATAACTATGTTTCAAACAACATATAATTTTTTTAGAGAAATCCAACAGTTCAAACCCGAGATATTGACCACACATCATAGTACATTTTTCTACAAAACATTGCTTCTTGCTGTCTCTAGATAGACCTGTGAACAGACATGTATGACTTTGGAACCAGACAATATTTTCTCAATCTAACCGTTAATATTTTGCATAACTAGGTTTCAAGAAACATATAAAAATTTGAGAAAAATCCAATGGTTCATTTGGGAGATATTACCCATGCACTGAGAATAATTTTCTGCAAACATACCGAATTTGACCCAAAACTAAAACTTTTTAATCTTCTGCAAACTATCAACTTGTTTCCAGTGAGAAGATAAGAAAAATTCGTTCAAAACTTAGACCATCAAAAGCTTGCACAAAGACAAAAAAAAAATAAAAAAATTCCATATCTCTCCAAATTCAATTCGTTTACTACATAGCCGACTGGCTCACCCTTAAAACTGACTTTCTTTTTCCTATTAAAGGATGTGAAACGTTTTCTTCTTATTTTAGAAAAGAAGAATGTCTTCTATCCAAAAAAAGGATAAGAATCTAAAACGTTTTTCTACCAATATTAGATAGTTGTTTTCTAAGTCAAGAATATTCCAAAAACTGCCTACTACCTATTATTGGATTCTAAAAATCATTAAACACTCCACCTACGAACTAAAAAAAACTATTCTAATTTAAGATCCACACACCTAGTCCTAAGTGGCTATATCTGGAGAGCTTATCGAACTTCTACTCTAGGTATGCCACCACATGTAGGATGTTATTACAAACTTCAAAAACATAACATTAAATTCCCTATTACATTTTCAACAATGTTGCCTCCTATAGCATTTCTCTTCTCTGCCACTGTAGCATACCAAAAATGATGCAGAGCCACACCTTGGAAAACTCAAGAGGAATCAGTCACTCAACTGAGTTTCTTCAAGGGGCATCTACGACCTTTAGGATCAAAAAATTAAAATCAGATTCAATAACCAAAACTTTGAAAATAAATCCCCCCAAAAATTTCTTCTTGCTGCCTCCAGATAGACCTGCACTCAGACATGAATAACTTTCAAACCAGAAAAGATTTACTCAATCCAACCATTGAGATTTGGCATAACTAGGTTTCAAACAACATATAATGTTTTTAGAGAAATCCAACGGTTCAAACCCGAGATATTGACCATGCATCAGAGTACATTTTTCTGAAAAACATTGCTTCTGGCTGTCTCTAGATAGACCTGTGAATAGACATGTATAACTTTTGAACCAAACAATATTTTCTCAATCGAACCGTTGATATTTTGCACAACTAGGTTTCAAGAAACATATAAAAAATTGAGAGAAATCCAACGGTTTATTTGGGAGCTATTACCCATGCACTGAGACTAATTTTCTGCAAACATACCGAATTCGACCCAAAACTAAAACTTTTTAATCTTCTGCAAACTATCAACTTGTTTCTAGTGAGAAGATAAGAAAAATCCGTTCAAAACTTAGACCATCAAAAACTTGCACAAAGACAAAAAAAAAATAAAAAATTCCATATCTCTCCAAATTCGATTCGTTTACTACATAGCCGACTGGCTCACCCTTAAAACTGACTTTGTTTTTCCTATTAAAGGATGTGAAACATTTTCTTCTTATTTTAGAAAAGAAGAATGTCTTTTATCAAAAAAAAGGACAAGAATCTGAAATGTTTTTCTACCAATATTAGACAGTCATTTTCTAAGTCAGGAATATTCCAAAAACTGCCTACTACCTATTATTGGATTCTAAAAATCATTAAACACTCCACCTACGAACTAAAAAAAACTATTCTAATTTAAGATCCACACACCTGGTCCTAGGTGGCTATATCTTGAGAGCTTATCGAACTGCTACTCTAGGTATGCCACCACATGTAGGATGTTATTACAAACTTCAAAAACATAACATTAAATTCCCTATTACATTTTCAACAATGTTACCTCCTATAGCGTTTCTCTTCTCTACTACTGCAGTATCATCAACTATACCAACCACCATAAACATTTGGCTAAATACAGGTGGCTAGTCATAAATGAAAAATCAAATCCTAGAGAGGCCTTTTTATTATAGAATAGATTATGCCTCAATTGTACCTCTATTTTTCATAGAAATCACAAAAAGTGTACTTCAAGCATGAATTTGAAATGGTTAGTTGAAGATAATAACAATTTTCAGCAAGGGAAAGTGATAGTGATAGTGATGAGGAATACTTTTCATACTCAAAGAAACTAATTCCTAATGAACCTCTACAAGTAAATTTCTTAAAGAATTTAACTATGGCAGCAAGGGACTAGATCCTAGAATGGTTCATCCTAAAAAGATCGAAAAAGATGATGGATTTCTTTCTCATGATCATGATTCTTTATTTGAAAAAATTTTCAACATATAAAGATAAGGGTCTCTTTGCAAAATGTCTTTCATCTAAATCAGTAATGAAGGATAATGGGAATGTCTCTCATTCACTTGTCTCTCAACAAAATCAGATTTACATTGATCCTAAGCAAGGTAGCTTTCTAAAGAGTTTCTATGGTGGGTGGAAACTAGATCTAGAAAATATCCTTCCATCTTTGCTCCAAAATTTTCAAAAGATAGATGAAAAAGATGGTAAAGATAATCAAATTTTCTCTCACAAATCAAAAATATTTTCAAAAAGAAGTTCCACATGTGAGCATAAGGAAGAACTTGATTAGAAAAGTGATTCATGTGAATCAAGGATGGATAATAATCGTCAAAAAAGTGCCCCAATGCCTACACCTATTGCTCATCAAAATCACAATTCCATTGATCCCAATCAAGTTGGGTTTCTAGAAAGCTTCTATGGGAATGCATGCCTAGATCTTGACAAACTCCATCCTTCTTTAATTCAAACATGACAAGAACTTGAGAAAGAAGACCCATGCAACAATTATTTCCTTGGTAACAAAACATGTCCCGATGAAAATTTTAGAAAGGTGTTATTTAGATTTACATGCATGAAAGAAGATAGGGATTTTATGTCTAATCAAAGAGATGGTCAAGAAATGAAGTCTATAAAAGAAGAAGGGTCTGCTAATGTATCAGTTCATCACTATGAAGGTTTCAAAACCAATGAGAATGTATTCAATCATCTCAATCCCAATGAGAAAGAAAAAGAAATACCAAATGTTTCTCAATGAACTACACAACATATGATTAAATATGAGGGAAATATGGATCAAGGTGAATTTCATACTACTTTTATTCCTACTCGGTGCCTCAATTCCTTAGACAATGACTTCCTCTATGGAGAAGACCTTCTTATTCATTCACCCCTAGTCATTAATGATGAGAAATCTATTGCTGAAGTTAATTCTTTAGAATATTTTTCATAATCTTCTACCATTACCACTGATGAAGAAATAAACTCAAGTGAAATATTCTAGACATCTTTGATAACTCTTGAGATTGAAGTATTTACTTTTGAAGATGTTGAGGAGTTTTCAAAAAGTGGTATGATCATCACAAGAGAAAGATGATGAGTTGTCAAAAAATCCTTTTCAAGGTTACATGAAAGTGGAATATGAAGCTTTTCCATTTTGTGAAGATGGTCATCAAGAAGAATCAATGAACCAAGTTTGTGAAAACATTGATGAAAATTTAATAACAGGTATGATGGAAATGGGAATTAAGGATAGGATTTAGGTAAGAGAAGATGAGACATCAAGTTCTCACTCTTCCTCATGCATGAAACTTTAATTTTAAGAATTCAAGTTCACAAGTGGAGAGTACAATAAAGAAAACATTACAATGGTATCTTGCACTATAGAAGTACTTGGCCTTGAGGAAATATTTTGTGATCTAATGATTGAAATTTTTTAAGATGAAGGCATAGATGATGATGCTCTTTTTTAAAAAAAAATTCCTTACATCAATATCAATTGATGATCAATTCTCCTAACTAGAGAGGCTCAATAGAAGATGTGCACACCAAAATGGAAAAGATGATTGTTTCTTATTTGAGTGATCTGATGGGAGAAGAGGAAGAAATACATCATGGGAAGATCCAATGTGACAAGGATGTGCATTCATATTCAAATAATTTCATAGAGAATACAAACACAATCATCCCCATGGAAAAGGAAGAGTGTCTAGTGTTTGAAATGAGTTTAGGAATCCATGATGACCAATCACTAAAATTTCAAGTAGAGGGTTTTTCGAGTGGAGAAAAGTATCATAAATGCATTAATAAATTCAAGAACCTTATCCTTAAACTCTTTCAAAATGAAGCCATCAATGACATGCAACATGAAATAGAGTTGATTTCGAAGTTAGAGAGTTTTGATGAGACATTTTTATTTGGATACATTCATTTATCAAGTGATGTGAAGCATGCTAGGAATCTTTGAATTGGAATTCAAAGAGAGAACTTATACTTGAGTCCATAGGAACCTAAAAGTTGCCACATTTTAGAATTCCATGATATTTATTTTCCCTAGCTAGTTATCCAATTTGCATGATTATACCTTGAGTCACTGGAGGCAGGGAATCCTACATTGTACATAGTCTAGTCAATAGTTTTTTTTGTGTTGTTTTGTTGCACCTAGTCTTCCTTTCAATTGTCCTATTTTTGGTGTCATTTTCCACCTTTTCAAAGTTGTTCCTCATGTGACTCTATAGCCCAATTGATAAGGAACTATTCTAGTTATTTTGGATTCAGACTTCATCCTTGTCAGTCCTTGTCCCTAGATAGAGCCAATTGTTGCTCGAATATCAAAAATTGCTCCGAATTTTCAAAACCCTCCAAATATCAAAATATGGTTAATTTTTCAACACACCTCTTTGTAAAAATTAAATGATTTCTTCTTCTCAATATTTTAAAGATTTTTTTTTCTTTTGAATATCTTTAGCTTGTTCCTATCTCTGTCCAACACTTCAAATTTTTGAAATTTGGTTGTTGAGTACCACATTATCAAAGGTTGATGAAGCATCCCAAAACACATCTTTCATTTCAAAATCTTAACCTTTCCATCAAAAAGGTTAAGATAAGTTTCTAAAATATGTGTTTTCATTTCATTCATTAACCATTAACCTCATCTAAAAATGTTAAGGTTTGGGCTCCAAAACACATATTTCAATTTGAAATCTTAATCTCTCCACTTAAAAAAGAAAAAAGTTAAGATAAGTTTTCAAAATTAATCTCTCATCCAAAAAGGTTGAGATTGGAGTTCAAACATGTATTTTGGAGATGGTTATTAATATCCTTTTTCAATTGATAAAGGTTAATGAATAATCAACTATACCAGCCACTATAAAAATTTGGCTAAATATAGGCAGTTGATCATTCATGAAAAATCAAATCCTAGAGAGGTCTTTTTATTATAGAATAAAGTATGCCTCAATAACAACTCTATTTTTCGTGGAGATCACACCAAATGTACTTTGAGCATGAATTTGAAATGGTGAGTTGAAGATGATAATAGTTTTTACCAAGGTAAAACCATTTGAAAGCCAACAATTTATCTGATAAAGCACTTAGGTTGGAGCTTTGAAAGTGTCATTGGAAGACACTTTGTGGAATAATAAACAATGAAAGAAATGTGGAAGCATAGACCAAGCATGTGATTTGTTTGGCATGATACCCCTCTACTAGCTCGTAGCCTATAATGCATTGATGGAAGATGAAAAGTATTAAGTTTTTGACCAAATAGGTCCAATGAATGCCCATTGTTTCTTTCCTTCAAAGAAATCTAAGTCAGATTTGGAATACATGGAAGATGTATGATATTAGCTTACACATTCTATTTCCAATGTTCAGCCTACAAAGACATTAAATGGAATTGGAGAGTTGGTGATTCATTTTTCCAATGGTTCCAACACTTGAACATTTGAGGCATGCTCTGGATGTTGGCTTGGCTTTGAGATCATCAACCTACTAGGAGTAAAATACCAATCTTTGAATGTTGACAAAGCAGGGGATAAGAGTATGAGTCAATAGTTTTACATAATGCATTGAGACTAGTTGAATGAAGGGAGTTTACGATTTGTCTGACAGAGTGCTCCATCCTTCAATGCATGATTTTTTTCATGGGCACTCATTCAACAAGAATACAAATCAAGGATACAAGACTCCTCCATTGGTCAAATTCCATGAAGAAATGTACATCCTCTACACGTGTTGACCAAATACATCCAAATCAATAGAAATACATACACAATATTCACAAAAGTGAATGGTATTTGTTTGATATAATTTTGGTCTATATATGACCACCTCAAGGCATTTTCTAGAAAAGTTGGAAGTCTCCATGAACATGTGGAATAACCGACAATTGTCTCTAGCTCAAAGTCATCACACAAAGTTAGAAGATTGGATACCCATATCAAAAATGAAGTTAGTGTTCCCTGCATTGGGGAATCATCTTCGACATTTCACACTCCCAAGCATTGGCATCAATGAGTGGCATCAAAAAAAAATTTCAAGGATGTGTGATAAATTTCTACATTTGTTAAAGCCTCTAAGGCTTAGAATAAAAATAATGAGTGTGGAAAAATGCTTTGAATCTCTGTGTCAAGGTGGATAGGTTGATAGGAAGTTTTATTTACTAATCTAACCAATAACAATGAATGTTAACTATTTGATAAAATGTGTGTGCGTTATGTTAATTAGTAATAAAGCATGGGAGCTATTTTATGTAATGTCCATTGACCAGCTCAAGCATAACAAGGTGTCACTTTGAGTTTAGGATTGTCCATTTCTGAAAGGAGAATATTGTCAATATTGGAAGCATTGCAGGTCAACACAATAACTAAATGTAGAAATCCCACACCTTCCTTGCACTCATGCACACGCATATTTTTTGAAGTATGGAGTTGTCAATAGGATAATGTTAAATCTAAATGCATGACTAGTTTCCAATGAAATTGTAAGCACAAATAATATGCCTTTTAACCATCTGACTAAATGCCTCAAGCTTGTAATCTTTGTAAGTAAATGGAAAGCTTTTGAATTGGTTTGAACATTGAAATATGAGTGCACATATGTGGCAATATCAATTGACTCCAGATAAATACATGTAAAATTTTGTAATAGACCATGATTAAAGAAGTGGTGTTTGATAAGAGTCTTTTGAAATGATCACCAGAAGTTTGGAGGGGCAATCACATTCCCTTTTACATAGTCAAAGATCAATACCAAACCATCACCTCAATATCTTGCTAGGTTATGAGTTTGTTCACACAATGCATTTGATTGCTCAAGGCCATGCACTCAAACTATTTGATGAAGTGCCCCTTAAATATTTGTAGTAGACATGAAGCTCAAGCTCATTATTTTGGAAAATAAAAAATGTCTTCCTATAGTTAGCCATATATTTCACATGGGTGGAGAACATTTAGAAAGCCAACCCTTCCAAACATTGAGTCATTGTTGTTCCATGATTAGAATAAAAGCTTCAAAACATTAGATAACGAGGTTTCATATATTGGAGAATCTGTTTAATGACTTGTGCCTTCATTCCTATCTACACACAAATTTTGAAGCCATAACAAGGCTCTCTAAAAAACCTTATCCTTCATATGATGTAATGGTTTTAATCTTCTATCTCTATAATCAATGACTTCTATTATTTTGGGGTTAATTTGTAGAGGTTTATTAACCTCACCCAAATCATGTATTTGAGAAGTAGTTGTTAACCACAAGAGAGTAGTTCTTAACCTCTATCTCTATAAAAAAAGGGATCATTTTGGATTTGTAAAGGGAATTTTGGGACTTTTGAATAGGAGAAGGCTTGAGTTTGAATTTTGGTGATAAGATAATATTTGGAAAGTGTGTATAGATTTTATCTTTTTAATCAAAAATTCCTTTTAGGTTCTTCATGGAAGAAAATAAAAGAAAATGTTATTTGAGTTCTCTTCTTTCAAAATCTAAATTGTTAAAAATGTTGATTCCTTTTTCAGTGAGCATTTTCATGGTATTGTGCAGATGTTTATGAATCTTTGGATCAACATTGTGCTAGTGGTAATTCACAATGCATAGATCTTGATTGTTGTTATTAGTAGTTCAAGTTAGTCTAGGAAAGCTTTGAAGTCATGTGGTGCATTCATCATCACTAGCTTTCTATTGATCTTTTAAAGTTTGATTTCATCTTTATTTGAAAAACTTAAAAATTATATCATACAAGGGAGCTGCCCCTCTAATCATAGAGGAAGGCTGCATAGTTGTGAACAGTTTTCCACATACACTCCATTGGGCCATTTTTAAGAGAAAATTTTGTTCACTAGTAGATTTTTGGTGACTCTACTAGGGATTGGAACAAGAAAGATTAATCAGTCACCTATGATGAAGTAAGATGGTGTTGCCTAATGAGAATGTGCTTCCAATTCTATAGCCAACCCTTGGTTTCCAAGACACACAAGAAGACATTATTTTAGATTTGAACACTCTAGCCTTGAGGTTTAGATGAAGTTCTTAGCAATATCATCAGGTGAATCAAGTTCTATAAGAAGAAGAAGAATTCAAGTGAATCTTGCAAAGAGCTCCTATTGGTCAAAATATTGTAGTCATTGAAATAATAGTTGTTATTCCAAGAAGGAACAAGCAAAATCTTGGTCACATCCAAGTTCAAGTAAATAATAATCAATAGATTGGCTGATGATTGTACCTTCCCTTCAACTAAGGTTGATGACTCTATTTAGAAGATTGAATATCAATGACTCTATCTGAGGTTTGAATTCAAAACATCATTTGGTACAAAGGGAAAGTGGAAAGTGATAGTGACAGTGTTAGTGAAGAGGAATACTTTTCATGTACTCAAAGAAATAGATTTTGTATGAACCTCTAGAAGTAAATTTCTTGAAGAATTTCTATAGCAGTAAGAGGCTAGATCCTAGAATGGTCCTCACTTGTTGTAAATTTTTCAAAAGATTGAAAAAGATTACGTAATAGATTATGGATTTCTTTCTCATGATCATGATTCTTTATTTGAAAAAGGTTCAACATATAAACATAAAGGTCTCTCTAAAAAATTCCTTTCATCTAAATAAAAAATGATTAAAAATGGGAATATCTTTTATCAATCCTAAGAAAGGTAGCTTCTTGAAGAGTTTCTATGGTGGGTGGAAACTAGATCCAGAAAAGATCCATCCATCTTTTCTCCAAACTTTGCAAAAGATAGATGAAGAAGATGGTAATAAATGTCTATTTATTTTACAAAATTTGGTGAAATATTTCTAATAATAATAAGTTAATAATAATATTATTGTATATCTTTTTAAATTATCCTCTTTAAGATTTTGGTGTTGAAGATACATTTTATGGGCATTGTTATGTATGTTCCTCCAAAAGTCTTCAGGTGATTATGGATATGAACTGAACCAACTATGCACACTTGCTAAGATTCATTTCATCATAAATTTAATTTAAGATTATTTCATGGAGTAAAAGGGGATTTTTAAACCCTTCTCACATATGAAAAGTGGTCATAGATTATATTAATTTCTTATTGAAGAGACAAAAATATAAATTTATAAAATCTAGAGGACTAAGTTGTGGTTTTATAGAGATTAAGGACTTAATTATTACAATGTGTATTGTGCTTCTAGAGATAGACAATTAAAACCAATTTTTTTGAACGCACTAAGATCATCTATAATTTTAATCCCATTTAGATATCCAATTTGAAATATTACACTTCTCAAATTTAGTCAATTATCTATGCTCAAAATAATAAGGCGACGAGAAGGAACCTACTGACTATCTAGTTTTTAAGATCCAATTCCCATTTAATAAATGGTATGTAGTAGGAAATTTAAATTCCCCCTTACATAATGATGATGCAAAATGGATTTCCCTAAATTATTTATCATAGTAGGATCAGTTTACTCTAGTTTATTAATTCTCAAGTGTTGATGGGTTTAATTCTATAGGGGCATTATTTACCTAGTCTAACATTTTAGTTGTGGTATTGAACTTGGCTAAGTTAAATTAGATCAAGCCTTAATTTATCCAATGTGGTTGGTGTCTTATTCTTTTAATCTATTCTCTTGCACCTCATCTTGGTTCAAACTATTTCCCAAATGACCTCTTCTCTAATAGCATTTTTCAGAAATATTACTCCCCTTTTAGATTTGAAGAAATGTGGACAATATATCTAGATCTTGGAAAAAAAATAACGGAATGATGGAATGTTATTTTAATTCCTCCAAAATGTATTAAGTGGTTAAAATTATTTCCTTCTTTTAAATCTAATGTGTGGAGGTAGAGTAAATATATCATTGTGCATATCTTCCAAGCTAAGATACACTTTAAAGTTCAACTTGATGATGTTTAACATCCTATTCAGTTATATGAGGTTTAACCTAATCTTTTTTATTAAAAAAATTATGTCCTTTAAATTATTCATAATACTACTTATTACTAAAGAGGATATTTAGAAAGAAATATCTAAAGCTTTTTAGCTACAATGTGATAACCATAACACTGGGTCCTTCTATTTGTCCCCTTTGAAGCATTAGACTACTATTAGAATCAATGGTATCACCCATAATGGTGCCTTTGGTGCTAAAGAAGAGGATATTGTGAAAGTACTATTGATTTCTTAAAATTTTCTCCCTTTTGAAGACAAATCCATGGAATTTGGAGGTTAATTGTGGATATTAATGAATTTGTGAAGAATATCCTACACAATACTAGGAAAATATAAAAGAAAATATAAATAATGAGGGATCCAAAATTACAAATTGAATTCTTTATTTTCCCAATGGATGCCAATTTTTTTTTGAATTGTAGTCTTTAAAGCTTGGAAAGATCATATTCATGATCTTTCATCATTATTTTCCATGTTTGAACCATTTACATAAATGAAAGATTATTCAGCCTTATTTATTGGTAAAATTTTTGAGCTATAACCCTCACTACAACAAACCTCATCCATTCCACTCAGCACCTGTGTTTGCCACAATTTCCTCTCAAATCATGCATTGCATGGTTTTCTTTCCTTATCTAGGGTTGGATAGCTTGTAACCTTGTAAATCATTTTCTTCATGATCTCTATAGGTCCATTTTGTAACCAAAACTTCATGTCATGTATCCTTCTTAGAATAATTTTGATCCATTTAATATTGATATTCCTTGGAAATTCTAGGGAACGAGTTAACCCTTTCCTTTTAACAACTTAGAATTCCTCCTTCAAGTTAACTCCTTCTCAACTACTAGTCTAGCAATTTAAAAGCTAATTTTAACCTTAAATCAATCAAACATTAGAATCTCCATTCAACTATAGTTAATGGCAACAAATATTTCTCCTTCCTAGGCTTAGTCTCTTGAAGCTCATACAAATTCATTACTAAAAGCCTTTATTTATAGAGTTCTCAACACACTCTAGAAAATTAAATACACTTAAATTACATATTGAAATATATTATATTAACTATTAAATATTGAAGGAATCTTCAATGGGAGGCTATTAGAGGGCATTATTGACTTGAACAATAGGATGTTGGGAGATAGTAATATGATCCAACAACTTGGAATATTGGTGGATTGATAAAAGAAAGTGTCCACATCTTGTAGATAGAATGTGCCTAATACTTAAATCTAGACATACCTTGTTTTGAGCACATACAACAAAAGCCTTCTAGGATCTTAGATAATACTCAAATCTAAGATTGAGGTTCAAACCTATTTCGTACACACACACACACACACACTCATGCTTTTTCTCTGTGTGTGTGTGTGTGTGTGTGTGTGTGTGTGTGTGTTGAGGATTCAAAGTGGTTTTGCATTATGGTTCATATTTGATTTGATTAAGAATGACATTTGAGGCTAGGGCTAGTGATTAGAGTTAGGATTTAGAGTGGACTTAATAACTTTTGTTATGGTTAAGCTTAAGAAAATGATTAGGATTATTTTTAGCATAAGAATTTATACCATGGTCAACATTCTTTTTAGTGTTGAGATTTTGATTAAGGATTTATGATTTAGTATTATCATTATCTTTACAATGTACATTATCGTTAGTATAATGGATCAAGTAATATGTCATTAGATTTAAGGTTTGAGGTTAGGATAAGGATTAAGTTCTAATAATATGATTATATAAATGATTATGTTTAGGTGTAGATTCTACCTCACAACTAGTAGTACTCTTAAACTTATAATTTAGGGTTAGGATCAAAATAGGGGGTTTACAATTAGACTATGGCTATGATTATGGTTAGATTTTATGTTAAGATCATGGCTATAATTTTAGTTGCAATTTAAGTTTAGGTGGAGACATTTATGTTATAATAATATTCCTAACTATATCTCCTTTTATAGTCACCCTCTCTCAGTCTTTCCCCTACCTTATCTATATAAGAATTTGTCTTATGGAAAAATCACCCAAGACCAAGAAGCACAATAACTAGCACAAGATAAACTAGTAGAGTATGATTAGACTAACAATATGATATTCAATTGATTTTAATTGATGTACAAGTACACTCGGAGTGCATGTATATAAAGGCCTCTAAAATGTTTCTGGAATGTCTAGGAGTTAGAAATATGATAAGCCTCACAACTAAGCACATGTCCACTAGTAGTGGATTATCCTCCATTAAGCACAGGAGTTATTGCAATGATGAGAGGATAAGCCTAGGTGTGTCATGTAAAATTATGTTGCAAACACCATGCACTTAATTAAGAGTGCAAACAACTATGTTGTCAACATGAAAACTCTGTTGATTATGAAAACTCCAATGATGTAGACACCATGTGCTAAAATAGAGTAGCTAACTCTTGCATTGTCAACAACCCATATGAGTACACAAAATCCTAGGTGTCTAACCTAATAAATAATAAAATAATGCCTTTATCCTAAGTAAACTTAAGTAAAGTGTAAATAATAATTATTTACACTAACAATCTCACCACCATCTCTCTCTTTCTATTAGACACAAAATATGAGAATCTCTCTCTATCTTTCTCTCTATCCCCCTCCCTAACCCCTCTCCCACTCTACCCTCACCTATCCCTTCCTTCTATCTAATTATGCCTCCTAATCACCCTCTCTCACTTTCTCTCCTTATTTTTCTATTATCTCTCTCTCTAGAAATGTTACCTATATCTCTCTCTAATCACCCCTCTCACTCTCCCTTCCTTAATGTCACCATTATATCCCTCTCTACCCCAGCCTCTAAGATCTCTCTAATGAAAGCATCTTTAGATATTAAAATTTATCATGTCCCTCTATCTTCCCTCCATTAAAACCATTATATGAGTTTATTTACAATTATACTGTGACTATTATTATTGTTAGATTAGATTTTAACATCATGGTTAAAATTGTATTTCTAATTTGTAATGCCTTGCCAAAGGATCCAAAATAACTAACCTAAAATTATACTACATTTACCAAACATTTGTTTTAAAGATAACATGTAAAAACAATTATAAAGTAGTAGAAGCAATAACACACAATCATACATAAGAAACACATAACATATTACATTCCTTAAAAATCCCAAGATGTTGAGTCACATTTAAATTTAATAATAAGTCCAATAAATAATGCATCCATATTAAATAATAACTATAAGTTCAAATCAATTTAAATAATATACATTTGTTTCAAATGCCACTTGGCATTAATTCAGAATGCACAATCATCTACAGTACATGTCATAGGTTATGAAAGGCTGAAAGAATATACATTTATAAAATAGATTACATCATCATTTTTAGATTCATGAAATAAAATGCAATACAATAAGTAAAATCATTCATCATATAGATATAACCATCCATCATTATACATAAAGATAGAATGAAAGGAAATGCAGAACAAGGAACTCTGGCCACAACATCAATGAACAGATCTCAATGGTAAAAGTAAAAATCACTACCACTCAACCTTGTGGTAACCCAAAAAGGCCCACTCCCACCATGATTAGGAGATAGTATTGAGTCCTAAATAGGATAAAAATCCTAAAAATGAAAAAAAATATCTAGGACAAGGGAAAACTTGAAAGTAATCTAACTCAAATGTTCCAAGATAAAACAACATCTAAAGCTAGAGGAAAACAAAGACACGTAGGGAATCTACTATGCAAGTGGGAAAATGTCATTGCATGAGTCAACTCTACAGTTACTTTGGTAGTTTGACATGACCCTAGGCCCCTAGTGACTCTATGTGGTACTAGTATCATTTCATATTGATAAGGCATACTAATGATGCTTGGTCACAACTAAGCGTCCTCTCTACTCCCATCCTATTTTGTACTAGCACTCAATGCATGGGAGAGGAAAGAGAAAGACTCTTATTAAGTTCATTTTAGTCTCAATTAGTCTAGTGTTTTCACTTATTAAAATAACCTACAATGGGTTACCTAGGTAGCCACTTTGGTCTCTAGCCTCCATTGCAAGCCACTTTCTAACATTACTTATAGATAACCTACCCTAAGCTCATAAAAGTACAAATCAAATAATCATATCTTTCACCTCAACTACATACAAGTGACTAGAAAGTGTCCAAAGAGAATTCACAATAACACCTCAGTCCTTTACAACCAACTGGAAAGCATCCAAAAATAACTAATTGAAGACTCAAAGGTTAAGTCAAATTAATCACACCATTCATCTTAGTTTCACACAAGAACACTGGAAAACAATAATGAATAATAGATCCAAACTCATGATAGAGCATACCAGACACATTACTATGGCTAAGTATAAAAGATCGAGATCAAAACATCGTCACAAAATAAGAACTCCCAAGACTCTAGTAAACATCCTAGGTCTAGTCAATACTCTAGTCAACCCAAACTCCAAAACATAAGACATCATATAATTAACAGTGTAGTTTCATAGTTTTGTTTGATTTTGAAGACACATAGTCTAAGTTAATAGTAAGGTTTAAGTTTTCATTTCAATGTAACTTTTTGAGCAGATAAGATTTATATTTTACCCTTACAACTTAACTCATTTCTCTTGTTAAAATATATTGTACAATTACCCTTAACTTATGAGACTACAAGGATCATAATTAAATATTCTAAAATAATTTAAAGATAATTATTTATTATATTATTAAAATAATAATTATTGATTTTCTAATAAAATAATTACAATTTTATTATCAATTGAAATCATTAATAATAATAAAATAAATAAATTTAAACTTCATTATATAATATTTATTATTAATTAAAGCTTAATTAAACTAAATTAATTAATAAATACTAAATTGTAATTGTAATTATTAATATTAGTATTATATAATTAATAAAAGCTATTATTAAAATGATTAATAAAATTTAATTTAATTAAAAAAAATTTAAAACTATTTTTTTTTAAAAAACCATAATTTAAAACTTGTGTTTTAAGACCCCACTTGCTAGCCTTTAGGAGAGGTGGGGTATGGGTCTCACCTCCCTCCCCAATTTTTTTCTTGTTTAATATAAATTATTTTTGTTAAAACGAGACCCCAAAAAATATATATATTTTTTGTATATATTCTTTTATAAAAATTGTGAATTTAATCTAATAAGGAAATCTAGATAAGCCAATTGAAATTTTCATTCTAAATTTTGATTTCAATTCAAAACTACTCCTAATTAAAATAAAAACTATTCAATTTTATAGAATGAGGGTTTCCAAATCTTTCAATCCTCATATATAGATAGAATTTGATATGAATACTAGTAAATTCGAAATGAAAGATTGAAAGTTTCATCACAAATGAAATTTGGGAAATAGATTCAACAAATATGATGTAGACAAGAATTTTGAAGAACCTAATTCATTGTTTGAATAAAACACAAGACTCTACCTAAATCTAAATCTAATGCTAATATGCAACCACTCAAAGATTGTGGGATTCTATTTTCTCAAAACCTTCTCTCTAAAACTTCCTTCTCCAAAAATCCCCGGTCCTTTGGAAATGAACTCTCAATCTTTGATAAGAAGTTCTCTCCTAAATTGAGAGCACTGATAGTGCGATCACATGAGGGAACTCATTGATCACAATCTTGTAACTCTTTATTTACTTTTTGAATATTCATGCACACTTTTTGCAATTTAAAATATCTTATTTAAATTAATTTCTCTTTCTCTCTTTAATTAATTTTCGAAGCATTTTTTGATAAAATATTTATTAACTTAAGTAATAATAATATTTAGTATTTAATTAAAAATGATCTCCTAAATATATTGTTATTAAACTAAATAAAATATTATTATGCTCTAAAAGTAGAAATATCAATTTCTCTTTAAATTTAATTCTTATATTAAATTAATTTATCAATTCATAAAATATAATTAAATATTGAAATTATCTTAATAATTTTCTATTAAATTATTAAATATTCTTTTAATATGACTTAATTAACAAAAAAATCACCAAAGCCCTACGAGACAAAATATGAAAACCCATCATAGAAATACCACATATAAGATCAAACTAAAGGATTATAATCACAAATTTACATGATATGATGAATTTGGAAGGGTAATCATCTCAGATACTTGTCCTAATTTCTAGAAAAATTGGTTTTAAAGTTAGGATTTGGACTTAAGAATTTATCTCTCCTCTCTTACCATTGAGATATTGCGATAGGGTATGTTCATCCTGGCAAGTCAAGAAATTTGGTACCCAGTACCTACAATCTATATTAAATCCATGCATGTACAAACACATATATTATAAACTAAAAAGGCAATCATAGGAAGTGGTGCATCATGTAGATCCTGACTAGCAAGTGAATACGACTCCCTTCCTTAACCACATAAAAAATGTCATACATAAAGAAAACATACATGCACACCATACACATGCAAGTATGGGGTAAGTATCCATAGAAGACATGTATAAATAATCCGTCTACCTACCATCATTAAATAATTTGAATTACTGCATATAATCATCATCAAAGTATAATCTATCAGAATTCTTTTAGATTAACTAAGAGGCATGGTGAATCAGTTAATCAAGGTCAAGATGTCATAATAAAACTACTTTTTTCACAATTCACTAAACCCATATAAAATTCTTAACCATACATGCATTCACTATGTGTAAACCAAAATTGATATGTTGCAGTTAAACTAACATGCATAAATATAAAGCATAAAATACAACACATCCATTAGTACACTCAACACAATGATTTAACATGGAAACTAAATATGGGAAAAACCACCAGTAACATGCTACTCTTTTTTCACTCTTTTGAAGTGGTGCCTAGTTAAAGGCCAACCCTATTAAAGGTTACAACACACACTATTAAATGTGACCCGATTAAGAGATTTCAATCAACCTATTAAAAGTGAGCCTTGCTAAAGGACTTTAGGTCATTCACTTAGAATGTCAGCCTACTAAAGGAATTTTTAATGACTATTAAGTCAACCTTTCTCTAAAGGATTTTACCCTAATTTGATTCAATTGTTAGAGAGTAACAATATAGTTTGATTGAATACAACTTACAACCTTACTTGCAGATTATAGATCACTATTTAGTCCTCAACTCTACTTGGCTTTCTATCTTTGTAGTTCAGACAGTTTTTTTACTCTTCAAGCATTCATCCTTCTCTAGCCTTCTTACTTAGCTTGCCATTGTAAACTTCTTTTCTTGGGTCACTTGATGAAGCAAGCCCTCTTCCTTCACCTTGTCAAATTTTTGCATCCAAAATTTCTCTTTCTTGTTAACTTTTTGTTTCATGAATAGAAATTCCTACATATAGGGAATTATAACTCTTTTTCTTGCTCATTATCCATCTCAACAATTAAGGTTTTTGATGGATTAGGTAGGATACAATGTATCTACCCCATATCTTTTCTTCTCTAGAGAATTCTCCTAGAATCCATTTGAATTTGCCTCGAAAATGGTTTACATAAGATTCTATGACTCCAGCTCATCAATCTTATCTTCCTCTAGATTTATAGGCTCTAAGAAAAAAAATTTGTCAACTTTTATTTGGCAAACCTTCAATCTTTTTCATAATGCAGCAACATGGCATTATTAATTTATTGACACTTGGCACATATTGTGTTACTCAACATCAACTGAATTTTATTGGTGCTCAGCACATACTAAGAATTATTTGGCATCTACTAACTTACTTGGCACCTATTAGTTTACTCGACATCCACTAGAAAATGCTTTAACTTGGCTCCAACTAACTTTTTGCTCGGCTTGCACTAAGTTTACTTGGCACCTTCCATCAACTTGGTCAAGCTTAGCAAGTGAACTTAGCTTAATATTTTCCATATGAACTCTTTAAGTGTAGCCAAATATTTTGTAACCTCAAGTAGATCATCAATATATTATGTTATCACTGTCTTAACTAATACTTAGACTTCAATACATAATCATAACTCAACTTTTCCTCTAGGTACTTTTGTTACATCTTGTTGATCAAATCCTCTTCATTAATCAAATAAGTGATAGTGCTTGAAACATATAAGCAATTGTCTTTCCAATACATAACAAGTTTAACATCAATGACAAAACAATGATTGAAAACACTTCTTCAATAATAACAATCTTTCTATTCAAATGATCTTTTCAATCATATATCAACAATATCCCACTTTGGCATTTATGGCAAACGAAACTAATCAACTAGTCAAACAAATGATAAACTAACTAGGTTAAAATAGTAAGGCAATACCAAAAATAAATCTTGTGAATAAAACTTCTCCCTCTGTTAGCAACTCCTTCTTAGGTTACAAAATAACTCTTATCTAATTCTTATCAGTAGATTATCATAATATCTCCCTCTTTTGTTTTTCTTCTTTCTCCCTCTTTTTTGCTTCTAGTGTTATGATCTTCTGATGATGTACCTTTACTTCATTGTTCTTCTTTTACACTTTATTTTCTCCCAATGTACTTTCTTACAATGTACTTTCTCCCTTTGACTTAATCTTATGCTTTTGATTTTCTTCATCTTGATCACCTCTTGATCAATTTCTTGTACTTTCTCCCTCTTTGACAACAATGCCAAAGACATGTATTCAATACTTGGCATCTTCTATATATGCAAACATAGGCTTTTGTAGGCTCTTCAATTTTCTACCTCTATCACATTTCTTGTGACTGATTTGAAATTCCTATAGTAAGATCCATTGCATCAATTTTTATGAAATGAATGTTATCTTGTTTGATGTAGGGTACTCCCTCTATCCTTTACATAGCCTCTGATAGTGGTATCACCCCTAGTTTTACCTCTCAGATACTCATAAGCATCCTTAGGTAACTCTTTGGTGAAGATATCAGCAATTTTCTCCTTTGTGTTGATATATTCCATCTTCGCCTCTTTGTGTTGAACCAACTCCCTTACATAATGATACTTTAATGGAATGTGTTTTTTCTTTGTATGCATGGAAATATTCTTTGATATATTTATAGAACTTGTATTATCACAATAAAGTGTCACAGGTTCAATGATCTCTTCCTTCATTCCCTCTAGTAACTATTTGATCCATACAATGTTTGTGCAATTGATAGAAGCAACAACATACTCTCCTTCAAAACTAGATTGGGAAGTACAACTCCACTTTTTTCTTGTCCATGTAACAAGTCTTCTATCTAAGAAAAATGGTCCTCCACTATTGCTTTTTCTTGTTAGAAATGATTGAAAAGATCAAGAATGAAGAATAATGGAACTGGTAAAGAATGTTTTCAATCATTATTTTTTCATTGATGTCAAACTTGCTACTTGCAGGAATGCAAATTTCTTAAGTGATCCAAACACTATTGGTTGATTGAGAAGGAGAAGGCAATAAATAAGATGTAACTAGAGCACCTAGAGAAAGGTTGAAGTTATAATGTTGTAATGAAGTATCAGGATCAACTAAGCCATTGATGAAATAGTGTACTAATGACAAACTCTAAGATATAGGGAATGGACACACTATGACAAATCAAAGATGTAAGGTTTAACTAAGTTCATTTGTGAGTGTTGAGCAAGCTAGTTAAAGCCGAGCAAGTTCAACTTCAGTGTGTGCCAAGCAATCCTTCAAGTGTCGAGAATCAGGAAAAAGGTAGTGGATGTCAAGCAATCCTTCAGGTGTCGAGTGATTCAAGAAAATAGTAGAATCCGAGCAATACAAGGAAGCTTTAGGTGTTGAGTAAAGAAAAAACTAAAAGGGATGCCAAGCAATCTAGAACTAGAAAGTGTTGAGAATCACTAAATAGCAGTAGAAGATGAGTAACCCAATTAATGTCGAGCATTAGTAAACTAATGATGCTGAGTTGTTGCATTATTTGTTAAGTCAAAAGATTTGCCAGATCAGTAATGATAAGTTTGTTACATTGAATTTTGTGAATTGGTTGGACGATAAGGATGATGAGTAGATGTCACAAAATTTTATGTAAACCATGCAAACCAATTCAAGGTGAATACTGATGGACTTATCATAAAGTTTCTAAAAGAAGCAATTTGGAGGGAAAACAATATCATTCTCCTAGATCAAATCAAATTAATGAGTGGGAAGATTTGAGAGAGAAATGAAGAACAAAACTTCTTTATAAGGAGTTACAGGTCAAATATCAAAAGAGTTGAGGGAGTTGGTCATAAGTGTGGTCATGTGAGGAAGCCAAGAGAAGGCTAGTATGAACTGTCAAGAAGAGGACATAGTGAGGAGCAAGCACAGAGCATCAAGACTCTGAGTTGATCAAGTGACCATAGAGTGCATTGGCATAATGAGTGGAAAAACTCAAAGAGACAAATTTTGAAGGGTGGACAAGCTGTCAGCACTGTAAGGAAGAAAAGCCAAGCGAAGAAAAGAACTAAAGAGTGATATGAAATCTACAAATATAGAGTTGCAATCTTTATTAGGTGAAAACCTTTCTAATAATTTATTAACATTGTATTACACATTTAAATCCTACATTTCTAGGTTAGCTTAACAACTAGGTGGATAAGCCTTAGGAAAAGGATAGAAGATCTCTAGGAGAAGGATAAGAGATCCTTAGGAGAAGGATAGGAGATCCTTAGAGAGGGATAAAAGATTCTTTTGAGAAGGTGACTATAAATTCCATGGACTTGGGTGGGCCTAACAGCTCTATGTAAATCCTTTAACAAGGTGGCATTCTAAGTTGAATGTTCTTAAGTCCTCTAACAAGGCACCCTCCTAATAGTGTGTTGTAGCCTTTAACAAGGAAGGCCTTTAACAGGCAAAACCATCAGAAGTGGTTGAAATAAATTCAACAATTACTTTGTGGGTATCATCCCCACCCCAATTTACCCTTATTTTTCCTAGAGGGTTCCTAGGTCACCAAAATCTTTTTTGTTATGTGGTGCATATTTACTTTTCATGATTGTTTAATGTTTAATTGCATGCATGATAATTTCAATTATATGTCTTTAAGGATTTTACAAGAAAGTGAAAAGGCTAGAAAGAAAACTAGTATTGGACATTATTGGACCTTGAATAACTAATTCACCCCCACCCTCTTAGTTACTCTAAAAGAATTCTTACAATTAGTATCAGAGCCCACTGCTAATTTTTCGAGGTACTAGTAGTAGGAAGATCAAGATGTCCAAGAAAGAAGTTCCCAAGCTAAACAAAGACAAATTTGTTGCATGGAAAATTCTAATGAATTTGGACCTTGGATCAATAGGTGATTATGCATAGACATCAATCATAGTTGATCATGTAGACCCTGCAGGACCCCTTACTGCAGAAGACATGAGCAAGAAGAAGGAGCACAATTAAGCCATGTTAGATATTGCTTTAGAACTAAGCTATGCCAAGTATGATGACATCAAAGAATGTGGTACTGCACATCAAATGTGGGCAACATTATCAAGAATCTATGGAGGAGATGATAATGTCAAGAGAGCCAAAAGAGAGAGCCTAAGAGGAAAGTTCGATGACATGAAAATGGAAGAAGGAGAGAATGTTGCTCAATATGGTGCAAGGATGAAAGAAGTGGTAAGTGCCATAAAATGCCTAGGATGACATCTATCAAAAGAAACAATAAGTAGCAAATACTTGAGAACTTTGCTTCCTATCTATGCTACAAGAGTATCAGCCATCCAAGAGCTAAGGTGTGTACCAAGAAATGCATTATCATTTGAAGGAATAATTGGAAGACTCACTACCTTTGTGCTATCCAACTTTGACAACTACAAGCCAAAAAAATTTGAATCTGTATTCAAAGCCAAGATGACAATAAAAGACAATGAGGAGGTGCACACAAACAAAAAGAGTGGAAAAGGAAAGTATGCATCTACTAACAACAACACTAATGAAGATGATGCAGACCAATTGGAGGCATTACTCACAAAAAGATTTCACAGAGGAAGAAGAAAATTCAAAGGTAAGCTACCAATCATTTGTTCCAATTATAATAAAGTTGGTCACATTGCAGGTAGATGCAAACAAAATAAAAATTACAAGGAAGGAGGCAATCTCAAGAACAAGAAAGAGGACAACAAGGACTACAGAGGTAAAGGCAAAAGATGCTACATTGTTGAAGAAGACTGTGATGATAATGATGATGAAGTAGTCTATGTGGCTATGAAAGATGAATCAAATGAAGATGAAGCAACTACCCTAGTAACTTGCATGAACAAGAATAACAAATAGATCATAGACAACAGATACTCTCATTACATGACTGGAGATAAAAGTAAGTTAATTTCCTTTACTCAATGTGAAGGAAATAATGTTAGATTTGGTAACAATGCACCATGTCAGATCAAAGGGAAAGGTAGTATCAAGCTTACTAAAAAGATATCATGTGATAATGCATACTATGTTGAAGGCCTGAATTATAACTTGTTAAGTGTCTCACAGTTCGGCAACATAGGATGCAAGGTTGAATTTGAAAATGGAGTTTCCAAGATCCATGATTCTCAAGGAAGTCTAATAGGAAAAGGTGACCAGACTAGGAGTAATTTGTTCCACCTAGACATGGAAGATGTTTCTTGTCTCATTGTTCAAACTGATGATGTATGGTTATGGCACAAGAGGCTATGTGATGTAAATTTTGACAATCTAATAAGCATTAGCAAAATGAAGAAAGTCAGAGGTCTATCAAAGTTGAAGAAGCCTGATAACACCATGTGCAAACAATGCCAACTAGGGAAGAAGACAAAGTCAACTTTCAAATTCAAGGCTTATACTTCTAACGAAGTATTAGAGCTAGTTCATACTGACTTGTGTGGTCTTATTGAAGTACAAAGCTACAAAGGTGACATATACACAATGCTATTTGTAGATGACTATTGAAGGATGATAACAGTCATGTTTTTGAAACAAAATTAGATGTGTTCCAAATGTTTAAATGGTACTTGGTCAAAATTGAGAAAGAGCTGGGAAGAGCCTAAAATGTCTCAAATCTGATAGAGGAGGTGAATTCACATCAAGAGAATTTGAAGAATTCTGCAATGAAAGAGGAATCAAAAGGAAGACATCAACACCTAGGACTCCAACTTAGAATGGTATAGCAAAAAGAAGGAATAGATCAGTTATTGACTACACCAAGACCTTAATGATGGAGAAAAATATTGCACTCAAGTACTGGAGAGAAGTTGTAAGTACTGTAGTCTACACATTCAATAGAGTTCAAGTCAAGAAAGGTACAAATGCAACACCTTTTGAATTATGGTATGGGCATTCTCCTAATGTAAAAGATTTCAAAATATTTGGATGCAAATGCTATATATAAAAAGAGTCTACAAATGGAAAGTTTGATTTAAAGAGTAAGGAAGGCACATTTCTTGGTTGTTCTACTAGAAGCAAAGCTTATAAATGCTTGAAAGCCAACACTAACAAAGTAGTAGAAAGTACAAATGTGAAATTTGATGAGCTTGCAGAAGTTTAAAGTGTTGAGAACACCAAGAGAGTAGAAGAATACAAGAAATTTGTATACTTTTATGAAGGTATACCTAATAATGGTGAAGTTGCAACTCAAAATGACAATCAACAACAAAATCTAGTATCTGTCAAGTCACAAACAGTGAATGCTAATCGGAAAACACATTTAGAAGCCAAGTTGCAGAGTATAGAGAATGTTCATTCAGATTTTGAGAACTATCAACATGAAGAAAATGAAGAAATATCTGATGAAAACATACATGAAGATTCAAATTCTGAAAGTGACAACATGCAAACAGGGAAAGAACTAGTATTGGCAAAGTATGTAAGAAGACATCATCCTGCAGATCAAATTATTGGAAACAAAGAGGCAACACCAATGAAAAGGAATAGACTCAGAATTGAGACATGCTTGCTTTGAAAAATGGAACCAAAAATAGTAATTGAAGCCATAAAAGATGATGACTGGTACAATGCTATGAAAGAAGAAATAGGGCAAATTGAAAAGAATAAGACATGGACCTTAGTCTCAAGACCAATTGACAAGAATGTAATTGGAACCAAGTAGGTGTCTAGAAACAAGTTAGATGAGAATGGTGAAATCAAAAGGAACAAAGCAAGACTAGTCTATAAAGGGTATGCAGAAGAAGAAGGACTAGACTATGGAGAAACTTTTTCTCCAGTTGCCAGAATGGAAGGGGTAAGGACCTTACCGTCGTATGCAGCCTTCAAAGGATTTAAAGTCTATCAAATGGATGTTAAGTCTACATTTCTAAATGGTATACTTGAAGAGGAAGTCTACATAGAAAAACCAAAAGGATTTGTTGATGAAAATAACAAAAGCAAGGTATGTAAATTACATAAGGCTCTATATGGATTAAAGGAAGCACCTAGAGCTTGTTATGAGAGACTTCACAAGTATCGAGTGCAAATAGGATTTGAAAGAACTAATGATAACAACAACATGTACATCAAATTAGAAGAAGGTAAGGATATCCTTGTATCTAAAATCTTTGTGGATGACATAGTTTTTGGAGGAAAGGAAGCACTTTACAAAAGTTTTGCTGACACAATGAAACATGAGTTTGAGATGTCTATGTTTGGAGAAATCAAGTTCTTTGTTGGATTGCGAGTACATCAACTAAAATATGGTATATTCATGACACAATCAAAGTGCGTCAAAGAGATACTCAAGACATTTGGATTGGAAGACTCCAAACCTATTAGCACACCAATGGCAATAGGACATAAGCTATCCAAAAATGATAAATCAGCTAAAGTCAATCAAACAATGTATAGATCCATGATTGGAAAACTACAATATGTTGTACATAGTAGATAGGACATTGCATTAGTAGTTGGAATAGTGGCTAGATTCTCTGCTAATCTTAGAGAAAATCATCTCATGGTAGTAAAAAGGATAATGAGGTATATTAAAGGAACTGATGATTTTGGCCTATGCTACAAAAAGAATGAGAAGTTTGAGCTCAATGCATACACAGACATAGATTGGGGAGGAAATATTTATGACAAGAAAAGCACAAGTGGAGGAGTATTATTCTTAGGTAAAAGGCTAGTTACTTGGACTAGCAAGAAACAATCATGCACATCTTAGTCCACTACAAAAGAAAAATATGTGGCAGCAACAATCAATTGCACAAACATTGTATGGCTCCAACATCTATTGAAAGGAATGAAAGAAGAGGTAACCAAACATGTGATACTGTATTGTGATAATACAAGTACTATAAACATATCCAACAATCCAGTAATGCATGCAAAAAAAAATCATATTGCAATCAAGTATCACTATGTCAGATAATTGGTGGAAGACAAACAAGTGAAGATGGAGTACATTCACACAAAGGAACAAATTGTAGATATCTTCACCAAACCATTGCCCAAGGATACTTATGAATATCTTAGAGGCAAGTTGGGGGTAATGCCCCTAAATCAAGTAGTCTAAAGCAATAAAGGAGCTATTCTGTATCAAAAAGGAATAGATCATTGAAATTTTAGAAGAATGATGCAGAGGATATTAATAGGAGCAGAAACTCCAAATCAGTCACAAGCATTGTGAAAGAGGGAGAAAACATGAGATGCAAAGCTTATATTTAGCATGTTGAAGAGGCTACATCTTTGACATTTATGTCAAAGAGGGAGATTTATGAGAAAATGATCAATGAAAGAGGGAGATTATTAGAAATGATTGAAAAGATCATGAATGAAGAATAAACTGGTAAAGAATGTTTTCAATCATTATTTTGTCATTGATGTCAAACTTGCTACTTACAGGAATGATAATTGTTTAAGTGATCCAAATACTATCAATTGGTTGATTGACAAGGAGGCAATCAATAAGATGTAACTAGAGCACCTAAAAAAAGGTTGAAGTTATGATGTTTTAATGGAGTATTGAGATCAACTAAGCCATTGATGAAATAGTGTATTGATGACATACTCTAAGACATAGGGAATGGACACACTAAGACACATCAAAGATGTAAGGTTTAACTAAGTTCATTTGTGAGTGCTGAGCAAGCTAGTTAAAGCTGAGCAAGTTCAACTTCAGTGTGTGCCAATCAATCCTTCAGGTGTTGAGCATCAGAAAAAGGTAGTGGATGCCGAGAAATCCTTTAGGTGTTTTGTGATTCAAGAAAATAGTAGAAGCTGAGAAATATAGGGAAGCTTCAGGTGCTAAGTAAAGCAAAAACTACAGAGGATGCCAAGCAATCCAAAACTAGATAGTGTCGAGCATTAGTAAATAGTAGTAGAAACGGAGTAACCTAGTTAATGTCAAGCATCAATAAACCAATGATGCCGAGTTGTTGCATTATTTGTTAAGTCAAAAGATGTGCTAGATCAATAATGATAAGTTTGTTATATTGAATTTTGTGAATTAGTTGGATGATAAGGATGATGAGTAGATGTCACAAAATTTTATGTAAACCATGCAAACCAATTCAAGGTGAATACTGATTGACTTATCATGAAGTTTCTGGAAGAAGCAATTTGGAGGGAAAGTAATATCATTCTCCCAAATCAAATCAAATAAATGAGTAGGAAGATTTGAGCAGGAAATGAAGAACAAAACTTCTTTATAAGGAGTTACAGGTCAAAGATTGAAAGAGTAGAGGGAGTTCGTCATAAGTGCATCAAGACTTTGAGTTGATCAAGTGACCATAGAGTGCATTGGCATAACGAGTGGAAGAACTCAAAGAGATAGATCTTGAAGGGTGGACAAGCTACCAGCACTATAAGGAAGAAAAGCCAAGAAAATAAAAGAACTAAAGAGTGATATGAAATCTGCAAGGTTAGAGTTGCAATCTTTATCAGGTCAAAAACTTTCTAATAATTTCTTACCATTGTATTACACATTGAAATCCTACATTTCTAGGTTAGATTAATAGTTAGGTTGATAAGGCTTAGGAAAAGGATAGAAGATCCCAAGGAGAAGGATAAGAGATCCTTAGGAGAAGGATAGGAGATCCTTATAGAGGAATAAAAGATTCTTTTAAGAAGGTGACTGTAAATTCCATGGACTTGGGTGGGCCTAAAAACTTTATGTAAATCCTTTAATAGGGTGGCATTCTAAGTTTAATGTACTTAAGTCCTCTAACAAGGCACACTCCTAACAGGGTGTAGAAATCCTTCAGTAAGGTCGCATTTAACAGTGTGTTGTTTCCTTTAATAGGGCATGCCTATCATGTCCCCTTTTCAAATAATTAAAAAATAATAATCTTTGGTAAGGCAGGCAGGCCCAAGAAAGTGAAGTTTCAGAAAAAGGGGGTTAATCTTTGGAAACTGTTGGACTAAAAAATGAAAATTATTATTTAAATATGTTTCATTAACCTCTCTTGGATGTGAGTTACAGTTATGCCCTCTTTTAAGGGGTTTGGAGGCATTTTGGGCTCATTCCAGAACTTGATTTTTGCTCATTCTTTGTTATTCTTCAGAGGTTGCCAAACCTGTGGAGAAGGAGACCCAAGAACGAGAGTTTGTAGGTTTCCAAGGAGACCCAAGAATGGGAGTTTTTAGGTTTCTAGGAAGGCTAAGGATGGGAGTTTGAATCCATTCCATGTGCATGCTCATACAGAGTTTGCCTTTGTGCTGAACAGTGCAGATTTGTGGGTTTTCAGGTGTGTTTTTGGTATGAGTTTGGTGTTTCCAGTTGAGTATTTCATATCAGTTTGGGTTGCTTCTGTATTTCAGAATTTAAGGTGTTAAAATAGAGCTGAATATATGTATTGGGACGTGATTAAACTTTTGAGATAGATTATTAGTGTTTTTGTGGTGTTTTCGGGCATTTTTGTGTTAATTTCGGGAGCCCGATGAGCATAGTTTTTGTCCTACATTTGAGAAATGTTGTGTAAAGGCTATATGGATCTGAAAATGTCATTTTGTAGGATATTATGCTGCTGAAATTTCTGTAAAAATGTCCACTTTCAGATTTATTAATAATTTGTGAAGTTGTGAAGCTTTTGGCACTATTTTTAGCATACCCGATTTGGGGTTTCTGGAGAAATTTGGTGGATCTTTGTGATATTAGTTGTTTGATCTTAAAGATCTGATTAAAGGTTGGAAATATCATAAAAAATCAGAAAAGGGACATTTCAGTGGTATCAAAGCCATGATCTTTCCAGCCTGAGGGTTTGTAGAAGCTTGCATGTCAGTTTTGACAACTACCCAGATCTTGCATGTTATAATTTGGTTGTTGCATGTTGCTTCTAATCAGTTGCATGTCAAAATATATGGTTGCATGCTACTTCTAATAATTTTCATGTTAGTTCTTGGTGAATTTGGTGGTTGTAGAAGTTTGCATGTCAGTTTTGACAGCTACCCAGATCTTGCATGTCAGTTTTGACAACTACCCAGATCTTGCATGTCATAATTTGGTGGTTGCATGTTGCTTCTAATTAGTTGCATGTCAAAATCTATGGTTGCATGCTACTTCTAATCATTTTCATGTTAGTTCTTGGTGTTTGAAGAAGTTATATCCTATTGGGGTTACACTCTACTTTATCCAGAATGGATAGGTATAGTACAGAGTCTCAGAGGACACGATCTTGGACAATTGATATCCAGAGTCAAAATAATAGAAAGGATGGTTATTTAGACATTCAAGATAAACTTATGAAAATAAGCCATGACATGTCTAAACAGTTGGTTGAGCACCACCGTATAATGAATGACATGTTGTCTAATCCAGCTAAGGTGGATAAGTTGACTGGATTTCTATTTGGTAGATTTTCTCACAAGACAGATGACATAATTCCCAAGAACTTGCATGAGGAGTTTGAGAAACTAGCTGATAGCTAGGTAGAGGTCTCAGATTCTACTTTGCCATAGGAGGTGGTGGGAAAGGATATTACGCAGATTGATAGTAATGATCAACTTGATACTCAAATTGAGACAATTATTTATAGGTCGTCAAAGGGTGATGCCACAGGTATTCAGGATGGTATAGTTACAACAGGCAGTGACTACAGTGTAGTGGGTTTAGATGATGATTATGAGGATGTTGTTGTGCAGGATGGTGAGATACCTGGTAGAGATGAGCAGACATTGATCATTCATGACTTTATTGAGAAAGAGTACCAGGCACAGTTAGATGCTTCACCACATGAGGTTGAGGCAGGTAGTACTTCACATGATTTATCCCGCCAGCTGAAGGTGAGTGAAGATAGTATTTTGACTTCATTATCTCATCATGATAGGTATGTGGAGTTAGTTGGTATTGGTCATATTACTCAAGTGAGGATTTTGCTTGAGTTGCCAGCTGATTCTAGTTTACAGATATGGACTCAAGATTGTTATGTTGGCATTTGGGATTCAGTTGACAGGAGATCTTTAACACTTTTTGGTAGCAATGTTTGTTTGGGTGCTATCATGGATTTGATTAGCAGATTGCACGGTGTTGTCTTTTCTTGTGCTAGTAGCTTGTCTGATGTTGGTATTAGTTTTTATACACCGGTGTTGGGCTTTGTTCATATATCTAGTCGACCATACTTGCTAGAATGTGTTGATGATCTTTCATATTTGGCAGTGTGCACAGATGAGTCCCAAGATCATATTGGCATTGATGACATCCAGGAGGATGCAGTGGGCAATTTTGAAGACTTAGTTTCTTTGGGTACAAAGGAGTTGGACAGCAGTGCTATAGTTTTTGATACTCCGTATGTTGATATGAGCTTTAAAGTTGATTCACAGGACATGGATGGTAATACTCTAGAGACTAGTAACTTTAAGGACACTCCTTTAGACAGTGCATCAGAGGAGGTTTGTAGGAGACAGTCAAGCCAATGCCATCATGTGTCTAATCAGTTGAGAGTTAGTGACCGAGACATTGCTATCACTTGCCAGCATTTCGATGCTACTCATCAGTTGTTAGAAGTTTATGATGGGGTTCTCTTACTAGTGATGAGAAGGAAGGCAGTTATCTTTCCTTGACAGAGATCCACTCTTTATGGGAGGCTATTCAGATTTTGGGACAGAATTATATGCAGTTGGTAGCCGACAGAGATTATCTCATGGAGTGGGGCAGTACAGCATATGATGCATTGTTGGCCAAGGAAGATGGGGTGAGTGAGCTTACTGAGCAACTTGAGGTGACTTCTAAGATTCTTGAGAGTACACAGTTGGCTTTCAAGGAGTCACAGTTTCATTTGGCTAAGGTGACCATGGAGTTAGAGTGACTACAGTCTTTACCTAATTCTATACAGTCACAAGCTATGGTGTTTGGTGATCCGAGGATGTCCATGGCCAAGATTGTCAGAGACAATGGAGATGGGGATGCATCCATCCTTGATACTAACATTGGCATATCAGGTTCATTCCCACTAGAGTCAGGTTTAGTTGAGTTGGGTGTTGTAGCAGATTGTTGTATGCCTGACATGGTGGTGGCCTCTAGTACTGATGGCACAAAGACTAGAGATGTATCAAAGATCATGTGTGATGTTGGTGAGTCGGCAGTTAGCATCATTCCTGCTATTAATACTACTCCCTTGGTGATATCTTCGGAGGTAGTAGTCAGTTCCAACATGGTTAATGATCAATTGCAGTTAGTTTCATCTAGATTAGAGTCTAAGCCACTTACTGAGATTGGTGAATTCTATCGGCATTACACTGTGAGGTACACTCATCAATTTACCTTTGATGACCATGTTGATGAGATGATGATACAGAGATGTACTTTGGTTCCTAGTGCTTATCATCAGTTATGGGACAGTTTGATGCCTCAAGATGAGAGTTGTGATGGGCATGACATGGTGATAGGTTCTGTAGTTGACAGCTTGATAATATATGACTTAGAGCAGGAGTTTGGGAATGATGCTTCAGTGGGTGTTGTTATTGATTCTACTCCTTTGGCTATGACATCTCCTGACTTAGCTAGTGATCAGTCACAGTGGGTTGTATCACTTGTTCATGTGCATGGGAGTTATGGTTATGAGATAGTGGCCGATGATTTGCAGAGTTGTGTTGACTGTAGGAGTTGTACAGTGTGTGGATTCTCCATACTTGGTACAGTTTCATTCGAGAGCATTCACCATTGTTGCAGAGTTGGATTGTACATTCCATATAGGCTAGTGGGATGCGTTGATGATATTTACTGTGTTGGTAGTTTGATTTGTCCACTTTATTTGGGTTCTGATGTTCTAAGAGTTTGTGTCTCATGGGTTTTTGACTGTGGTAGTGGTGATTTTGGAGTTTGGTTGAGCTATAATTGTCAGTTTGATTATGGATTCCTCTTGGTCATATTGCAGAGGATATTGTAGGAGCCTCTGTTAATTGGTAGTAGTATAGTTCATGACTACATTTTGGATCCAGGTGGATTGATTGGTTTATTGTTCAGCCATTGCTTGAGGACAAGCAATGTTTTGGAGGGGAGGACTTGTCATGTCCCCTTTTCAAATAATTAAAAAATAATAATCTTTGGTAAGGCAGGCAGGCCCAAGAAAGTGAAGTTTTGGAAAAAGGGGGTTAATATTTGAAAATTGTTGGACTAATAAATGAAAATTATTATTAAAATATGTTTCATTAACCTCTCTTGGACGTGAGTTACAATTATGCCCTCTCTTAAGGGGTTTGGAGGCATTTTGGGCTCATTCCAGAACTTGATTTTTGCTCATTCTTTGTTATTTTTCAGAGGCTGCCAAACCTGTGGAGAAGGAGACCCAAGAACGAGAGTTTGCAAGTTTCTAGGGAGACCCAAGAATGGGAGTTTGTAGGTTTCTAGGAAGGCTAAGGATGGTATTTTGAATCCATTCCATGTGCATGCTCATACAGAGTTTGCCTTTGTGCTGAACAGTGCAGATTTGTGGGTTTTCGGGTGTGTTTTTGGTATGAGTTTGGTGTTTCCAGTTGAGTATTTCATATCAGTTTGGGTTGCTGCTGTATTTCAGAATTTAAGGTGTTAAAATAGATCTGAATATATGTATTGGGACGTGATTAAACTTTTGAGATAGATTATTAGTGTTTTTGTGGTGTTTTCGGGCATTTTTGTGTTAATTTCGGGAGCCCGATGAGCATAGTTTTTGTCCTACATTTGAGAACTGTTGTGTAAAGGCTATATGGATCTGGAAATTTCATTTTGTAGGCTATTATGCTGCTGAAATTTCTGTAAAAATTTCCACTTTTAGATTTATTAATAATTTGTGAAGTTGTGAAGCTTTTGGCACTATTTTCAGCATACCCGATTTGGGGTTTCTGGAGAAATTTGGTGGATCTTTGTGATATTAGTTGTTTGATCTTAAAGATCTGATTAAATGTTGGAAATATCATACAAAATCAGAAAAGGGACATTTCAATGCCTTTCATAGGGAAAACCATCAGAAGTGGTTGAAATCAATTGTGCAGTTACTTTGTGGGTATCATCCCCACCCCATTTTTACCTTCTTATTCTTGGAGGGTTTCTAGGTCACCAAGATCCTTTGTGTTATGTGGTGATGCATGTTTACTTTTCATGCTTTTTTAATGTTTAATTGCATGCATGATAATTTCAATTATATGCCTTTAAGGATTTGACAAGAAAGTGAAAAGGCTAGAAGGAAAAACCAATATTGGACATTATTGAAACCTGAATAACTAATTCACCCCCCCTCCCCCTCTCATTTATTCTGAAAGAATTCCAACATTTCTATCATCAATATTTCCTACCCAATCAGCATTAGTGTAGGCTTTATACTCAAACTTTTCATTTTTCTTATAGTACAAGACATACTCTTATGTTCCTTTTAGGTATCTCATTATTCTTTTTACTGCCATCAAGTGATTCTCCCTAGGATTACCAGAGAATCTAGTAACTATTCCCACAACTAATGTATTATTAGTTCTACTATGTACTACATATTGCAATTTTTCAATCATGGATCTATACAATATTTTATTTACCTCAATTGATTCATCATTCTTTGATAGTTTGAGGGTTGTTACCATAGGTGTACTTACTAGTTTTGAGTCCTCAAGTCCAAATGTTTTCAATATCTACTTGATATATTTTTATTGAGTGATATATACACCATACTCCATTTGATATACTTATAGTCCCACAAAGAATTTGATTTCACCAAACATTGACATTTCAAACTCTTGCTTCATCTAATTGTCAAAATCTTTATATAGAGCATCTTGTCCTCCAAATATTATGTCATCAACAAATATCTTAGATAATAGTATACCTTTTTCTTCATCTATCCTTTCAAATCCAATTTTAACAAGATAAGTATGAAGTCTCTCATACCATGCTCTTGGTGTTTGTTTCAATCTATATAGAGCTTTGTGTAGTTTGCATACCATGTTCTTAATATTCTTGTCCACAAATCCTTCTGGTTGTTCTATGTAGACCTCTTCTTCTAATATTCCATTCAGAAATGTAGACTTAACATCCATCTAATAAAATTAAAAACCTTTGTATGTAGTGTAAGTAAGCAAAACTCTTACTCCTTCCATTCTTGCAATAGGGGCAAATGTTTCACCATAGTCAATTACTTCTTCTTGTACATACCATTTGCAAACTAGCCTTGCTTTGTTTCTTGTTACTTCACCATTCTCATCTAACTTTTTATTGAATACCTATTTTGTGCTAATCACATTCTAGTCCTCTAGTTTAGGAACTAGGCTCCAAGTCTTGTTCTTTTCTATCTGCTTAATTTCTTCTTCCATAGCCTTGTACCAATCATCATCTTCCAATGCATCTCTTACTATCTTAAGTTCCTTCATGCTTAATGAATATGCTTCACCTCTCAACTTATTTCTTTTCATTGGCCTTGCAACTTTGTCTCCAATGATTCCATCTATAGGATGGTGTCTTTCGACATATTTGGATAGTCTAGATTTAGTTCTTGTGGCTACATTTTGTCTCTTAGTTTTAGTATCAAGATGTGCATCTCTATCAAGTATTCCAGCATCTCTTTCATGTATCCCAATCTCAGAGTCAGATTGTGCATTCTCCTCATTTTGTAACTTGGCATTTGAATGCAACTCAACATTCATAGGATGTGACTCAGCAGTTGTTCAAACTTGCTATTGACTTGCTTCATGGTTTGATACATCTTCTTTAGTAGGCATTCCTTCATAATAGTATGCAAATTTCTTGTAGTCTTCTAGTTCTTTTTTAGTTTCAGCCTCATGTACAATTGTAAGCTCATCAAAATTCAAATTTTCACTTTCCACAATTTTACTAGTTTTAGTAATTAAACACTTATAAGCTCTACTTCTTGTGGAGTAACCAAGTAATATACCTTCTTCACTCTTTGCATAAAAATTTCTACTCCTAATATCTTTAAGAATATAGCATTTTCTTCCAAATACATTAAAATATTTCACATTAGGTGGATGACCATAACATAGTTCAAAATGTGTCGAGTGAGCACCTTTCTTTACTTCCACACAGTTCAAAGTGTATACTGTAGTACTTACAACTTCTCTCTATTATTTTAGAGCAACATTTGTCTCCATCATTAGTGTTTTATCATAGTCCATTATAGATCTATTTCTTCTTTCACCAATTCTATTTCTTGGAGGGTCCTAAGTGCTAATGTTTGTCTCTTGATTCCTCTATCATTGTAGAACATCTCAAATTTATGTGAAGTGAATTCAACTCCTTTTTCTAATCTAAAACATTTCAAGCTCTTACCTATTTCTTTCTCAACTCTTGCCAAGTACCATTTAAACATTTGAAAATGGAATAATCATCAAAAAGTAGCATAATATACCTATCTCCTTTGTAGCTTTTCACTTCAGTAGGTTCACAAAAATTAGTATGAACAATTTAAAGTATTTCCTTAGATGTATAAGCTTTACTTTTAAAGATTGAATTTGTCATCTTACCTAGCTGACATTTTTTGTACATTATATTTTTAGATTTCTTCAACTTAGGCAAACCTCTCACTCTTTTCATGTTACTTATACTTATACTTTCTAGTTGGTAGTTGTCAAAATTAGATAACTCAAATGGAGTGAGTCTTCCTACTAGACCTTCAAGGGTTAGATCATTTCCTAGTATACATCTTAGCTCTTGGATTACAAAGACTGTAATGGCATACATAGGTAATAGTGTTCTCAAGACTTTAGTCAACACAATATTGTCATCTATTTTATCAGTAGCATCATTTATTGCACTAACAACTACTTTTATTCTAGCAACATATTAAGCAATGTTTTCACCTTCTTCCATTCTCATGTCATCAAACTTACCAATTAGGCTTTTTGACTTAGCTATTTGAATATTTTTGTCTCCTCCATAGATAGTGGTTAGGGAATCCCACATCTTCTTTGCACTTTTAAGTTCTTTAATATCATCAAACTCAGCATAGCTTAGGGTAGAAGCAATCTCCAACATCGCTTAATTGTGTTCTTTCCTTTTTTTCAATTCTTCAATAGTTAGGGCTCTTGCTCAATCAACATGTTGTACTATAATGAAAGTTTATGCATAATCTCCAAGTCCTCCAAGATGTAGCTTCAGCAAATTTTTCCATGCAGAAAAGTTATATATGTTCATCTTGGGTACCTCTCCTTTTGACATCCTAATCTTTATGCTTTTAGTACCTCAAAGCTAATCCTTTCAAGCGATTTCTCTCTGATAAAAATTGTTGGAATTCTTTTAGATTAACTAAGGGGGGAGTGGGGGGGTGAGGTTGAATCAGTTAATCAATGTCTAGATTTCATAATAATACTTTCTTTTTCACAATTTAGTGAATCCATATGACATTCTTAAACATGCATGCATTCACTATGTGTAAACCAAAACTGATATGTTGCAGTTAAAGTAACATGTAGAAATGTAAAGGATAAAACACAACACATCCATCAGTACACTTGACACAATAATTTAATGTGGAAATTGAATATGAGAAAAACCACCAGTAACATGCTACTCCTTTTTCACTCTTTTGAAGTGATGCCCTATTAAAAGCCAACCCTTTTACAGGTTACAACACACACTATTAAATGTGACCCAATTCAGGGATTTCAATCACCATGTTAAAAGTGAGCCTTGTTAGAGGACTTTAGGTCATTCACTTGGAATGCCACCCTATTAAAAAATTTTCCAATGAGTGTTAAGTCGATCTTTCTCCAAAGGATTTTACCCTAATCTTATACAACTATTAGAGAGTAAAAGTAGAGTTTGATATGATACAATTTACAACCTTACTTGTAGATTATAGATCACTATTCAGTCCTCAATTCTACTTGGCTTCCTATCTTTTTAGTTTTTATAGCTTTCTCACCCTTCAATCATTCATTCTTCTCTAGCCTTCTTGATTAGCTCACCATTGTAGACTTTTTCTCTTGGGTCGCTTGGTGAAGAAAATCCTCTTCCTTCACCTTGTCATATTTTTGAATCCAAAATTTCTCTGACCTTCTTAACTTTTTGCTTCATGACCAGATACCCCTACATATAAGAATTAGAACTCTTTTTCCTACTCATTATACATCTCAACAATTAGGGTTTTCAATAGATTAGGTAGGATATAATGTATCTACCCCATGTCTTGTCTTCTCTATAAACTTCTCCTAGAATCCATTTGAATTTACCTCAAAAATGGTTTACATAAGATTCTATATCTCCAACTCATAAATCTTATCTTCCTCTAGATTTACAAGTTCCAAGAAAACAAACTTGTTAGCTTTTATTTAGCAAATCGTTGATCTTTTTCATAATGCAACAGCTCGACATTATCAATATACTGATGCTCAGTACATATTGTGTTACTTGGCATCAACTAAGTTTTACTAGTATTTGACACATACTGAAAATTACTTGGCATCTACTAACTTACTTAGCACCTATTAGTTTGTTTGGCATCCACTAGAAAATGCTTTCACTTTGCTCCAACTGACTTTTTGCTCAACTTGCACTAACTTTACTCTGCACCTTCTATCAACTTGGTCAAGCTTAGCAAGTGAACTTAGTCTAATATTCTTCATCTGAACTTTTTAAGTGTAGCCAAACATTTTGTAACCTCAAGTAGATCATGAATACATTATCTTATCACTATCTTAACTGATTCTTACACTTCAATACATAATCATAACACAACCTTTCCTCTAGATACATTTGTTACATATTGTTGACCAAATCCTCTTCATCAATCAACTAAGTGATAGTGCTTGAAACATATAAGTAATTTTTTTACCAACATATAGTAATTTTGACATCAGTGACAAAACAATGATTGAAAATACTTCTTCAACAATAACAATCTTTCTACTCAAATGATCTTTTAAATCATATATCAACATAATCATAAATACATGAAGTAACTAGTACCAAAGTATTCTCATCATATAATCAACTATGTAAGAATATAGTATAAATAATCTACAAAATAATGTTACTAATCATCAAGCATAAACATAAACTAGCCTAAAAGAGTTTGACAATAAAATAAAAAAAGTTAACTAAGGGTAGGCACTGCGTGATTAGAGTTTAGATTGAGACATTTCTATAATATTAAGCTACATAACTAGGTCTCCTTTCATACATTTTTTTAAAATATCTTTTTCTTATATTAAGATTCAAATAATTTTTTAATAAAATGATGAGATTTTACAATATTTAATTATTATATTTTATAGTTGTATACATTGAAAGAGAATTGGAAACAAAGTAGGTGTATAATAGCTTTTATTTTAGTGGTAGATCATATCCATCAAATCATATACAATAGGCATACTAATAATAGCCATAGTTTAATTATAAAAAGACTCATATAATGTTTTTGATTGAGGGATGATATAGGGGGCCCAAGTTAAAGGGAGGGAGTGGGGAGAGAGGGCCAATATCTATTTTTTTAAATAAAATGAAGATATTTTGTTATTATATTATACAATCATTTATAATGAAATAGAAATCAAAACAAAACAATTGTATAATATCTTTTATTTTAGTGGTAATTGAGAAATGAAAATAACAACCTATAAACATATTAATCATTTAAAAGTAAAAATTGAAGACATAAACAACTATATTTGACCTTATATTATCTTTGATTTAGTTATCTTATATCTCATGAATGAAATTAGAATCTTTTTAACAATTTAATTTTATTTAAATAAACTATAAATTGATTTACAAACCAAAATTTAAAATTTAAAATAAAATAAACAAATTGTAGATAGTAGTTTTCCACAATCCATTAGGATTCAAATTGTTTTACAATTTTTTGCAAAAAATTATAACATAATCTGCTAGAAAATAGTAAGTTTCTAAATCAAATTTGATTTGTTTAAACTTGAAAATTACTAAATTTTATTAACAATAAAAAATATAGTGTAAAGAATTTTTGAATAAATTAATATGTTAATGAAAGAATTTTGATTTGACATTTTGATCTTTTAGATAAAATTTAACATCATTAATATTATATCCCTATTTTCTTGGCTTTTATTTCTTTTCTATCTATAAGCATAATTAAGAACTTAGTTGACCTGCACAAAATGAATTGCATCCATATGTAGTTGGAATTACTAATAAAATTAGTTGTAAGATGATTTGTCTCTAAGCACATGCATGACTTAATGCAACTCCCAATTTGAAATGAAATGGAATCACATTCAAGATTTGATTCTTGAATTGGTTACTCAAAAAAATTCATTAAAAACCCATGCCCATGTATTACATGGAAGATTTTTATGAGTAATTTCAATAACCTCTCAACATTATCAAATAATAGATACTAACACAATTAGTGCCATTTAATTTTTTTTTTTTAGCCAAGTTAAGAATTGGAATAACAAAAACTCATTCTTCAAAAAAGTTCTCATTCCCAAACATAGTGAATGCTTCAGCCAACATTCTTTGAAATTCTATACACTTAGAAGTAGGGGATGCATTGATTATTATAAACATTAAAATCCATTCCCTAAAGTAGTTCTCTTATAAAAGAATCTTGTATGTAAACCAATAACATGCATTTTTAATAATCAATAAACTCTACATGCAAGTTACAGAAACCCAATTTTTTTGTCACTTCACTTTAAATTTAAGCTATCAGTCAAGGACTCCATGCAAATTACAATCACAACCCAAATCACATGCACTCAAAAAATACATACTTGGGACTGATTTCTAATTTTGATTTATCACAAAATAATTAGGGAAAATTGATTATCAAATATGGAAGAGGAACCTTGGAAACATTTTATCCCATCACATAAATATCCATGATATAAAAGTTGAGAATTGCTTCCCAAAATCTGATTTGTTTTGGAATTTTTTTATAACCTACCAATTTTCACAGACATCTTCTATTGAGCTTGAATCAATGTTTGAAACTTATGTTCAAATAATTATAATTTTTTCAAATGAATCACATATTTTCTAGTCTATGAAATATTGAAATGAATAGGGAAGACTCCTTCATTGAATTGGTCATCAATGAATATGCCAGGCTTCATCAGAAGACACCTATTTTCATCTTCATATTGAACCTAGAAAAGAAGAAAACAATATAAGAAACTATTAGAAATTCTTTAGAATAACTTGTGGGGGGGTGTGAATCAGTTATTCAAGGTCCAAATTCTTGATAAAACTTTTTCAATAAATATAGTGAACCCATTTGACTGATCATGCATTCAAGCTTACGATTTCCTACTTAGCAAGTTACTGTAAAATCAACGTGCAAGAATAACACATGAAGAATCAACACATAACATAGTGATTTATGTGGAAACCCAATTTAGGAAAAACCACTAGTAACATGGTACTCAATTTTCACTCTTCTGAAGTGATTCCCTATGAAAGGCCTGCCTTGTTAAAGGCTACAACACACTATTAAATTTAACCTAGTTAAAGGATTTCACCACCCTATTAGAAGTGAGCCTAGTTAGAGGACTTTAAAACACTCACTTGGAATGTCACCCTAAAAGGATTTGCAAATGGTTGTTAAACTAGCATAAGTCCATAGGATTTTAGCCTACTTGATACAATTGTTAGAGAGTAACAACAAAGGCTTTCAATCTGATACAACTCACAACATAACTTGTAGATTTCAAATCTCAATTTAGTTCTCAAATTTTCCTAGCTTTCAATCTCTGCAACTCTAACAACTTGTCCTCCTTTCAAGCTTTGTCTCCTTGAGTCTCCATACTCGATGTACCAGTGCAATCTCCTCTGTGGTCACCTATTGAAGTAGAGTCTCTTTACTCTATTCGTTCCTCTCTCTCATTGCCTTCACTATGACATCCTACCAACCACTTCAACAACCACTCTTGCTTCTTGACCTATAACTCCTTACATAGAAGTCTCAAATACTTTTCCCACTCTAATATTCCTGCTCTTAATTTTGGTTTGAATGGATTAGATAAGATTCAATGAATCTACCCATAATCTTGTTTCTTCTAGAAACATCATGAAGAATAATCCTTAATTCACCCAAAAATGATTTACCAAAAATTTTGTGCCACCAGCTCATCATACTTATCTTCCATCTGGTTCACAAAATTCAAGGTAACAAACTTGTTAGCTCATATCTAGCAAATCTTTGAATTTTGAAATAATGTAGCAACTTGACACTATTGAAATTCTAATGCTCAGTACATACTATTTTACTTGGCACCAATTGTGTTTTAGTGATGCTCGGTACCCACTGTGGATTCACTTGGCATCAACTAAGTTTTAACTGATGCTCGACACCTATTACTTGCTTGACACTTGAGGTTTCTTGGCTTCTTCTATTTCACTTGACACACACTAGATTTTGCATTTTCTTGGCACTTACTGATAATCTACTTGGCATGAACTAGCTTGCTTGGCACCCACTAATAAACTTAGTCAAGCTTTGCAGACAGCTTTGTTACGACTTATTATTCCAAAGTTTCTAGGTCTCACCAACATCTATTTCTTCAAGTGTATTATCAATGCATCATTTTACCACTTTCTTAACTAATCCTTGTACTTCATTACAAAACTATAGCTCAACCTTTCTCTTAGGTTCTTTTGTTAAATCTTATTGATTAAATCCTCTTGATCAATCAACTAAGCTATAGTACTTGGATAGGAGTGTCACCCCTAACTTACCTCTAAGATACTCAAATGCATCTTTAGGTAATGCTTTTGTGAAGATGTCAGCAATTTTCTCCTTTGAGTTGATATATTTCATCTTCACTTGCTTGTCTTCCACCAATTCTCTTACATAGTGATACTTAATTGTAATGTGCTTTGTTTTGGCATGCATCATAGGATTCTTTGATATGTTGATGGCACTTGTGTTATCGCAATATAGTATCACAGGTTTAGTTACCTCTTCTTTCATACTTGTCAATAGGTGCTTGATCCATACAATAATGGTGTTGTTGATAGCAGCAGCCATGTACTTAGCTTCTGTTGTGGACTATGAGGTAGAAATTTCCTTTTTGCTAGTCCAAGTGACCACTATTTTACCTAAGAAAAGTACTCCTCCACTGGTGCTTTTTCTATCATCAATATTACCTCCCCAATCTACATCAGTGTAGGCTTTCAATTGAAACTTTTCAGTCCTCTTGTAATATAATCCAAAGTCATTAGTTTGTTTTAGGTACCTCAATATTCTTTTCACTACCATAAGATGATTTTCTCTTGGATTGGTAGAAAATCTTGCCACTATTTCAATATCTAGTGCAATGTTTGGTCTACTATGCACAACAAACTGTAACTTTCCAATCATTGATCTATACATTGTCTAATTTACCTTAGCTGACTCATCATTCTTGGATAATTTATGTCCTATTACCATTGGTGTACTGGCTAGTTTTGAATCTTCTAAGCCAAATGTCTTGAGTATCTCCTTGATATATTTTGATTGGGTCACAAATATGCCATGTTTCAGTTGATGTACTTGCAATCCAGTAAAGAATTTGATTTCTCTAAACATTGACATCTCAAACTCATGTTTCATTTGATCAATAAAGTCTTTGCATAGGGCATATTTTCCCCCAAATATTATATCATCAAAAAATATTTTAGATATCAAAATGTCTTTACCTTTTTCTGCCTTGATATATAGGTTGTTTTTATCATCTATTCTCTCAAATCCTATCCTCACAAGATATTTGTGCAGTCTCTCATACCATACTCTAGGCACTTGTTTCAAACCATAGAGTGCTTTGTGTAGTTTGGAAACCATATCTTTGTTGTTGCCATCAACACATCCCTCTAATTGTTCTATGTAGACTTCCTCTTCCAATATACCATTCAAAAAAGAAGAGTTTACATCAATTTGGTAGACTTTAAAATCTTTGTAAGCAGCATATGCAAGTAGTGTTCTTACTCCTTCCATTCTTACAATAGGGGCAAATTTTTTCCTATAGTCTAGTTCTTCTTCTGCATAACCATTGCAGACTAGTCTAGCCTTATTTCTTGTGACCTCACCATTCTCATCTAGCTTGTTCCTAAATACGCACTTGGTACCAATCACATTCTTATTAGCTGGTCTTGGAACTAAATTCCATTTTTTGTTCTTCTCTATCTATTCAATCTCTTCTTCCATAGTTTTATGCCAATTATCATCTTCTAGTGCATCTTTCAGTATTTTGGGTTCAATCTTGCTCAGTAGACATGATTCATTCCTTAGTGTATCCATTTTCATTGGTCTAGCTTTCTTATCTCCAATGATTTGTTCAATAGGTTGATGTCTTCTCATATACTTGGATAACCTTGGTTCTTTCCTCATTTCCAAGTTTGGTCTTTCAGCTTTAGAGTCACTGTGCACACTTCTTTTAGGTATTTCATCATCTATTTCATGTGTATTAATGTTAGAATTAGAATGTGCATTATCTTAACTCTGCAACTTGGCATTCACTAGTTGTGACTCAACTAATACTAAAACTTCTTGTTGATTCTCAACTTGATTGATAACTTCTTCTGTAGTAGGCATTCCTTCATAGAAGTATACAAAGGATATGTACTCTTCTAGTTTCTTGGTTTCATCAGCTTGAACTTTTGCATGCTCATCAAAATTTACATTTTTACTCTTCACAATCTTGTTAGTGTTATTATTCAAACACTTATATGCTTTACTTCTAGTGGAGTATCTGAAGAATATGGCTTCATCACTCTTTGCATCAAACTTTCCATTTCTAGTATCTTTAAGAATATAACATCTACAACCAAATACTTTGAAATATCTTACTTTGGGTGAGTGACCATACCATAATTCAAAAGGTGTTGCATTTGTACCATTCTTGACTTGTACTTTATTCAAGGTGTAGATAGCTATACTTACAGCTTCTCTCCAGTACTTTAGAGCAATATTTTTCTACATCACTAATGTTCTAGCACAATCTATTACTGATCTATTCCTTCTCTTTACAATGCCATTCTGTGGAGGAGTTCTTGGTGTTGATGTTTATCTTTTAATTCCTTTATCATTGCAAAATGTCATAAATTATTTTGATGTGAATTCTCCTCCTATGTCTGATCTTAGGCACTTTAGACTCCTCCCTATTTGCTTCTCAACCCTAGCCAAATACCACTTAAATATTTGAAATGTATTAGACTTTTACTTTAAGAACATGGCAGTCATCATCCTAGAGTAGTCATCAACAAACAACATTATTTATATGTCTCCTTTGTAGTTGTGCACTTCTATTGGGCCACATAAATCAATATGCACTAACTCTAATACTTCTTTGGAAGTGTAGGTTTTTCTTTTGAAACTTGACTTTGTCATCTTTCTTAATTGACACTATTTGCACATTGTATTTTTAGGCTTCCTTAGTTTAGGCAAACCTCTAACTTTCCTCATTTTGTTGATGCTAATTAGATTATCAAAGTTGACATGACATAGCCTTTTATGACATAGCCACACATCATCAAATCTAACAAAAAAATAAGATGCATCTTCCATATCTAGGTAAAATAGATTACTCTTATTTTGTTCTCATTTTTCTATCAATTTTTTATTAGTATCATAGATTTTAGTAGTTTTGTTTCTAAGTTCTACTTTGCATCCTATATTGTCTAACTATGACACAATAAGCAGATTGTAATTCAATCCTTCAACATAGTATGCATTCTCACATGAAATTATCTCTGTAAGCTTAATAAAACCTTTTCATTTGATTAGATATGGAGCATCATTTCCAAATCTAATACTATTTCAATCATACTAAGTAAAGGTAACAAACTTACTTTTGTCTCCTATCATATGATGTGAGCATCCACTATGTATGATCCATCTATCATTCTTGTTCACACAAGTTACTAGTGTTTTGGTCTTATCTTCATCTAACTCATCCTTCATGGCTACATAGACTACCTCATCATCATTTTCATTAGAATCCTCTTCTTCAACAATATAGCACTTTTTGCCTTTGTCTTTGTAATATCTGCTATCATATTCTCTTATGTTCGTGATCTTGTTTCCTTCTCTATAGTTCTTCTTCTATGTACACCTTGTAGAAATATGTCCTAATTCATTGTAATTAAAAATAATAATATGCAATTTACCTTTAAATTTACCTTTGCCTCTATGAAATCTTCTGGCTAGTAGTGCTTCTAGTTGTTCCACATCTTCTTCATCTATGTTGCTATCACTGGATGCATATTGTACCTTTTTCTTCTTATTCTTTAGTTTTACCTCCTCAATATCTTTCAATGATATCTTGGCCTTGAATGTAAATTCAAGATTCTAAGGTCTATAGTTATCAAAGTTGGATAAGTCAAATGCAGTGAGTTTTCCCACTATTCTTTCAAGAGTTAGCACATTTCTTGGTACACACCCTAATTCTTGTATGGCTGAAACTCTAATAGCATAGATGAGAAGCAAGGTTCTTAAGAATTTTCTATTAACAATTTCATCATCTAAATGACCACCCAAACTTCTGATTGCACTTACTACTTCTTTCATTCTAGAGGCATATTGAGCATTGTTCTCACCTTCCTCCATTTTCATGTCATCAAACTCTCCACTAAGGCTTTCTCTTTTTCCTATTTGAACATTCTGATCTCCCAAAATATTAGTCAAGGATTTCCACATCTTGAGTGCTGATTCACATCCTTTGATGTCATCAAATTTAGCATAATTGAGGGAAGAGGCAATCTCTAGCATTGCTCGATTGTGCTCCTTTCTTTTCTCCATATCTTCTATAGTTGGAATAGCTGGATCAACATGTTCCCCTTCAATTAAAGTTTGTGCATGGTCACTTATTGATCCAAGTTGCAACTTCATCAAACTTTTCCATGTAGTGAAGTTATCTCTATTGAGCTTGGGAACTTCACTCTTGGACATCTTGATCTTCCTACTTCTAGTACCTTTAAACCAAACCAGCAAATGGCTCTGATACAAATTGCTAGAAATGCTTTAGAATAACTAAAAGGGAGGTTGAATTAATTATTTAAGGTCCAAATGTCCTGATAAAACTTTTTCACTAAAGTTTTCCCATTTGACTAATCATGTATTCAAACTTAAACTTTCCTACTTAGCAAGTTACTATAAAATCAACATGCAAAAATAACAAATGAAGAATCAACACATAACATAGTGATTTACATGGAAACCCAATTTGGGAAAATCCACTAGTAACATGCTACTCAATTCTCACACTTTTGAAGTGATACCCTATGAAAGGCCTTCCCTGTTAAAGGCTATAACACATTGTTAAATGTGACCTAGTTAAAGGATTTCACCACCCTGTTAGAAGTGAGCCTAGTTAAAGGACTTTAGAAAACTCACTTGGAATGTCACCTTGTTAAAAGATTTAAAAATGGTTGTTAAACCAACCTAAGTTCATAAGATTTTACCCAAATTGATACAATTGTTAGAGAGTAACAACAAGGGCTTTCAATATGATACAATGCACAACATAACTTGTAGATTTCAGATCTCAATTCAGTTCTCAAATTTGTCTAACTTTCAATCTCTACATCTCTGATAGGTTGTCCTCTTTCCAAGCTAGTCTCCTTGAGTCTCCATGCTCAATGTACTAGTGTAATCTCCTATGTAGTCACCTATCAAAGAAGAGTCTCTTTACTATGTTCCTTCCTCTCTCTCGATGCCTTCACCTTGACATCCTGCAACCACTTCAATAACCACCTTTTCTTTTTGACCTATAACTCCTTAAATAGAAGTCTAGAATAATTTTCCTACTCTAATATTCTTGCTCTTAATTTTGGTTTCAATGGATTAGGTAAGATTTAATGAGTCTACCCATAATCTTGTTTCTTCTAGAAACATCATGAAGAATCCTCCTAAATTCACCCAAAATTGATTTACCTAAAATTTTGTGCCACCAACTCATCATCGTTATTTTCCATCTAGTTCAAAAAATTCAAGGTAACAAACTTTTCAGCTCAGATCTTGCAAATCTTTGACTTTTAAAATAATGCAGCAACTCAGCACTATTGAAAATTTGATGCTCAATACATACTGTGTTACTCAACACCTACTATGTTTTACTAATGCTCAACACCTATTGTTGATTCACTCATCATCAACTAAGTTTCTACTGATGCTTGGCACCTATTACTTTCTTGGCACTTGAGGTTGCATAGCTCCTTCTATTTAACTTTGCATACACTAGATTTTTCATTTGCTCAACCCTTACTAATAATTTTCTTGGCATGAACTAGCTTGCTTGGCACTCACTAATAAACTTAGTCAAGATTTGTAGATAGATTTGTTACAACTTATTCTTTCAGAGTTTTTAAGTGTAGCCAACATCTATATCTTCAAGTGTATTACCAATGCATCATTTTAGCATTGTCTTAACTGATCCTTCTACTTCATTACAAAACCATAACTCAACCTTTCCCTTAGGTCCTTTTGTTACATCTTATTGATTAAATCCTCTTCATCAATCAACTAAGTGATACTACTTGGATCTCATAAGCAATTGTCATTCCAGTAAATAGCAGGTTTGACATTTGTGACAAAACAATGACTAAAAACATTCTTTACCAACAATCTCCCTCTTTGCAAAAAATCTCTCTTCTTGAATAATGATATTTTCAATAAAATCCCAACAGAAACCCCATAAAGGAAAAGTGTTCAAACTTAAATAATGGAAACATATTAATGAAATTTTAAAAAACCATATACCAAAGACCCAAATGATATGCTCTATTTGTTTAATAGAGGAAAAAACTCTTCTTTCAAGAATAATGGCATTTTATTTTATAACATCTAAAATTGCTCATACGATATTACATGAGGTAGTGAATTTAAATGGAAAAATAATATTACCCATGAGAACAAAAGTCAACCACTATCAACTATTCAACATTGATTCAAATGTATGTAGAAACAAATAAAACTATGTCAAGAAAAGAATAATTGATAGTAACAAGTCGATAACAAGAGGCTACAAGACAATTAGACTTATTGAATTGAAAAAACTATTGATATATGACTGAAAAGATCATTTGAGTAAAAACATTGTTATTGTTGAAGAAGTGTTTTCAATCATTGTTTTGTCACTGATGTCAAACTTTCTATATGATTGGTAAGATAATTTCTAATATGTTTCAAGTACTATCACTTAGTTGATTGATGAAGAGGATTTGATCAACAAGATGTAACAAAAGTACCTAGAAGAAAGGTTGAGTTATGATTATGTCTAGAAGTGTAAGAATTAGTTAAGACAGTGATAACATAATGTATTGATGATCTACTTAAGGTTACAAAATTTTTGGCTACACTTAGAAAGTTTAGAAGAAAAAGGTTGGACAAAGTTTATTTACTGAGCTTGACCAAGGTTATAGAAGGTGTCGAGAAAAGTTAGTGCAAGCTAAGAAAAAATTCAGTCGGAGCTGAGTGAAAGTATTTCCTAGTAGATGTTGAGAAAGTTAGTAGGTGTTGAGTGATTTTTAGTATGTGTCAAGCATCAATAAATTGATAATGTCGAGTTGCTACATTATGAAAAGGATCAAAGATTCACCAAATAAAAGCTGATAAGTTTATTTTCTTGGAATTTGTAAATTAGGAAGAAGATCATATTTATGAGCTGGAGGCACAAAATCTTATGTAAATCATTTTGGTGGAAAATTCAAATAGATTTTAGCAAAATTTTCTAGAGAAGACAAGATATGGGGTAGATACATTGTATCCTACCTAATCTATCAAAAATCCTAATTTTTGAGATGGATAATGAGTGGAAAAAAGAGTTCTAATTCCCTATATATAGGGATGTTTGGTCATGAAGCAAAGTGAGTAAGAGGTCAGAGAGATTTTGGATGCAAAAATCTAACAAGGTGAAGGAAGAGGGTTTGCTTCATCAATTGACCCAAGAAGAGAAGTCTACAATGGTGAGCTAAGAAGGCTAGAGAAGGATGAATGATTAAAGGGTGAACAAGCTATTAGTACTGCAAAGATAGGAAGACAAGTAGAGTTGAGGACTAAATAGTGATCTATAATCTGTAAGTAAGGTCGTCATTTGTATCAAATCAAACTTTTCTCTTACTTTCTAATAATTGTATTAGATTAGGGTAAAATCCTTTGGAGAAAGGTTGACTTAAAAATCTTTGAAAAATCCTTTAATAGGGAAGAATTTCAAGTGAATGACCTAAAGTCCTCTAACAAGGCTTACTTTTAACAAGGTAATTGAAATCCCTTAACTAGGTCACATTTAACAGTGTGTGTTGTAACCTTTAATAGGGTTGGCCTTTAATAGGGCATCACTTTAGAAGAGCGAAACAAGAGAAGCATGTTACTGGTGGTTTTTCCCAAATTGAGTTTCCACATTAAATCATTGTGTCAAAGTTTACTAATGGATTTGTTGTGTTTTATGCTTTACATTTATGCATGTTAGTTTAATAGTAACATATTAGTTTTGGTTAAGACACAATGAATGCGTGTATGGTTAAGAATGTCATATGGGTTCAATAAATTTTGAAATAGTTTTATTTTGACATATGGAACTAGATTAACTAATTGACCCTCCCTCTTAGTTAATCTAAAAAGATTTTCAATAATTGGTATCAAAGCATAGTTGCTTGAGAGGATTACTTTTAAGGTACTAGAAGCATAAAGATCATGATGTCAAAAAGAGAGGTACCCAAGCTAAACAAAGATAAATTTTTTGCATGGAAAATTTTGATGAAGCTACATCTTGGAGGACTTGGAGATTATGTACAAAGTTGCATTATAGTAGAACATGTTGATCTAGTAGGAGCCCTAACTACTAAAGACTTGAAGAAAAAGAAAAAAACACAATTAGGTGATGTTGGAGATTGCCTCTACACTAACCTATGTTGAGTTTGATGACATCAAGGAACTTAAAAGTGCAAAATAGACGTGGGATGCCCTAACCACTATCTATAGAGGAGACAAAAATGTTCAAAGAGCCAAGTCAAAAAGCCTAAGAGGTAAGTTTGATGATAGGAGAATGGAAGAAGGTGAGAACATTGTTCAATATGTTGCTAGAATAAAAGAAGTTGTTAGTGCAATAAAGAGTGGTACTAGTAAAATAGATGATGATGTTGTGCTAAGTAAAGTTTTGAGAACATTGTTCCCTATGTATGTCATTAGAGTGTCTGCAATTCAAGAGTTAAGATGTATACTAGAAAATGATCAAACCCTTGAAGGATTAGTAAGAAGACTCACTGCATTTCAGTTATCTAATTTTGACAACTACCATCTTGAAAGTATTGAATCAGCCTTCAAAGTAAAATTTTTACTAAAGGATTCTGAGGAGGTAAAGCCAAAGAAGAATAAAAGGAAGATAATGTATGCATTCAATGATAGTAGTATAGATGAGGAAGACATTGAACAATTGGAAGCATTGTTGGCCAGAAGATTTCACAAAGGAAAAGGTAAATTCAAAGGTAAGCTACCTATCATTTGTTTTAATTGCAATGAAGTTGGTAATATTACAACAAGATGTACACATAAGAAAAACTTCAAAGAAGGGAACAAGTAAAAAAATAGAAGAGAAGATGATGGAAGAGACCACAGAGGTAAAGACAAGAATTCATGCTACTTTGCTAATGAGAATAACTCTGATGAAAATGATGATGAAGTGGTATATGTTACAATGAAGGATGAATCAGATGAGGATGAGGCTACTACACTAATGACTTGTGTGAACAAGAATGACAAATAGATCATTGATAGTGGATGCTCACATCACATGACAGGAGACAAAATTAAATTCATTACCTTAAATTGTTATGATGGAAATAGTGTAAGATTTGGTAATGTGCACCATGTTCAATAAAACAAAAAGGGTCTATTAAGCTTACAAACAAGATCTCAAGTGGCAATGCTTAATACATTGAAGGATTGAATTATAACTTGTTAAGTGTGTCACAATTGAATAATTTAGAATGTAAAGTTGAGTTTGAAAAAAAATCAGCCAAGATATATGATACAAATAGAAATCTGATTGGGAAAGGTGATCAAATTAGGAGTAATCTGTTCTATTTGGATATAGAAGATTCTACTTGTCTTATTGTAAAATTTGATGATGTATGGCTTTGGCACAAGAGATCATGTCATGTTAACTTTGATAATCTAATTACTATTAGTAACATGAGAAGAGTTAGAGGTTTGCCTAAGTTGAAGAAACTAGAAAATATAATGTGCAAAAAATGTCAGCTAGGCAAGATTACAAAGTCAATTTTTAAAAGTAAAGTTTATACCTCTAACGAAATACTTGAAATTGTTCATAATGATTTGTGTGGACCTATTGAAGTGTAAAGCTACAAAGGGGAAATGCATATTATGCTACTTATTGACAATTATTCTAAAATGATGATAGTCATGTTTCTAAAAGAAAAATCAGATGCTTTTCAAATGTTTGAATGGTTCTTGGAAAGAGTTGAGAAAGAAATAGGTAAGAGCTTGAAATTTTTGAGATCAGATAGAGAAAGTGAATTCATTTCACATGAATTTGAGATGTTCTACAATGATAGAGGAATCAAGAGATAGACATCAACACCTAGGACCCCTCCACAAAATAGAATTACTAAAAGAAGAAAAAAGTCAATAATGGACTATGCTAGAACACTAATGATGGAGAAAAATGTTACCCTAAAATATTGGAGAGAAGTTGTAAGCACTACAGTATACACTCTAAATCATGTGCAAGTAAAGAAAGGTACTTACTCAACACCTTTTGAACTATGGTATGGTCATCCACCTAATGTGAAATATTTCAAGATGTTTGGAAGAGAATGTTATATTCTAAAAGATCTTAGGAGTGGAACGTTTGATGCAAAGAGTGAAGAAGGTATATTCCTTGGTTAATCCTTAAGAAGTAAAGCTTATAAGTGTCTAATTACTAACATTAACACAATTGTAGAAAGTGCAAATGTGAATCTTGATGAGTTTATAGAAGCACACAAGGATAAAATTAGAAAAGAACCAGAAGACTACAAGACATTTGCATACTATTATGAAAGAATGCCTAGTAAGGAAGATTTTACAAATCATGCAATAAGTCAACAACAAGTTTCAACAACTGCCTAGTCACATCCTGTGAATGTCGAGTTACATTCATATGCAAAGTTACAAAATGAGGAAAATGCACAATCTGAATCTAAGATTAGCACACATGGAAGAGATGCTGAAATACCTGAGAGGGATGCACATAGTGATATTGAAGCTAAGAGATAGAATGCAACCACAAGAAATGAAGCCTAGACTATCCAAATATGTTAAAAGATATCATCCTACAGATCAAATTATTGGAGACAAAGATGCAATACCAATGACAACAGATTAGTTGAGAGGTGAAGCATGTTTTCTAAGCATGAAAGAACCTAAGATAGTTAGAAATGAATTGGAAGATGATGATTGGTACAATGCTATGGAAGAAGAAATTTAGTAGATAGAAAAGAACAAGACTTGGAGCCTAGTTGTTAAACTAGAGGACAAGAAACTGATTGGCACAAAATGGGTATTTAGGAACAAGTTAGATGAAAATGGTGAAGTAACAAGAAAAAATGCAAGACAAGTTTGCAAAGGGTATGCTCAAGAAGAAGGAATTGACTATGGTGAAAATTTTTCCTCTATTGCAAGAATGGAAGGAGTAAGAATTCTACTTGCTTATGCAACATACAAAGGTTTTAAGGTTTATCAGATGGATGTTAAGTCTACATTTTTGAATGGAATATTAGAAGAAGAGGTCTACATAGAACAACCAAAAAGATTTGTGAAAAAAAAAAATAAGAACATGGTTCGAAAACTACACAAAGTCCTATATGGATTGAAACAATCACCAAGAGCATGGTATGAGAAACTTCATACTTATCTTATTAAGATTGGATTTGAAAAGAAAAATGATAACAACAATTTGTACATAAAGATAGATGAAGAAAAAGGAAAAAAGTATACTATTATCTGAGATATTTGTTGATGACATAATATTTGGAGGACAAGATGCTCTATGTAAAGATTTTGCAAATTAGATGAAGCAAGAGTTTGAAATGTCAATGTTTGGTGAGACTACAAATATATCAAATGAACTATGGTGTATATATCACTCAGTCTAAATATATCAAGGAGATATTGAAGACATTAAGAATTGAGGAATCAAAAGTAGTAAGTACACCTATGATAACAACACTCAAACTATCAAAGAATGATGAATCAGCTGAGGTCGATCAAACATTGTATAGATCCATGATTGGTAAATTACAATATGTAGTACACAACATACCTAATATTGCATAAGTTGTGGGAATACTTACTAGATTCTCTACTAATCATAGGGAGAATCACTTGATGGTAGTAAAAAGAGTAATGAGATACTTGAAAGGAATAGAAGAGTATGGTTTGTACTATAAGAAAAATGAAAAGATTTAGTTGAAAGCCTACATTGATGTTGATTAGGCTAGAAATATTAATGACAGAATGAGCACTAGTGGAGGCACATTTTTCTTAGGTAGAAGACTTGTTACATGGAAAAGCAAGAAATGGAGCTATACTTCCCAATATACTGCTCAAGCAGAGCATGTTTTTGCTGCTATCAATTACACAAACATTGTATGGATCAAATAGTTACTAAATGGAATGAAGGAATAGATCACTGAACCAGTGATACTTTATTGTGAAAATAAAAGTGTTATAAATATATCAAAGAATATTTTCATGCATACAAATACAAAGCACATTGCAATAAAGTATCATTATGTAAGGGAGTTGGTTCAAGACAAAGAGGTGAAGATGGAATATATCAACACAAAGGAGAAAATTGTTGATATTTTCACCAAAGCATTACTTAAGGATGCTTATGAGTATCTAAGAGGTAAAGTAGGGGTGATACCCCTATCAAAGGCTATGTGAAAGATAGAGGGAATACCCTACATCAAATAGGTTGACATTCATGTCATACAATTGATGCAACCGATCTTACTTTAGGAAGTTTCCTAAAGTAATTATCAAGTTGGAATTTCAAAATAGTCACAAGCAAGCTGAAAAAGGGAGAAAATTGAAGAGCTTGCAAAAGCCTATGTCTACATTTATAGAAGATGACAAGTGTTGAGTACATTTCTTTGGAATTGTTGTCAAAGAGGGAGAAAGTACAAGAAACTAAGCAAGTGCTTACTGATCAAGAGGAAGATGATCAAAGTAGAAAATCAAGTTAGAGGGAAAAAGTATAGAGAAAGTACAATGCAAAAGAAGTTCAATGAAGTGAAGGTACTTCATTAGAAGATCAGAAGATAAGTTACAACAAAGAGGGAGAAAGCAGAAAACAAAAAGACAGAGATATTCTGATATTCTTTTGATCCATGATAGAAGAGAATCAGATAAGTGAGATTTATTAACCTAATGAGGAGTTGTTGATAAAGGGAGAAGTTTTATTCACAAGTTATTGCCTTACCATTTTAACCTAGTTAGTTTATCATTTTTTTGACTGGTTGATCAATTCAGTTTTCCATCATTGCCAAAGAGGGAGATTGTTGATACATGATTGAAAAGATCATTTGAGTAAAAAGATTGTTATTGTTGAAGAAGTGTTTTCAATAATTGTTTTGTCACTAATGTCAAACCTACTATATGATTGGTAAGATAATTGCTTATATGTTTTAAGCACTATCACTTAGTTGATTGTTGAAGAGGATCTCATCAAAAAGAAGTAACAAAAGTACTGAGAGGAAATGTTGAGTTATGATTATGCATTGAAGTTTAAGAATCAGTTAAGACAGTGATAGCATAATATGTTGATGATCTGCTTGAGGTTACAAAATGTTTGGCTACACTTAGAAAGTTTAGAAGAAAATGGTTGGACAAAGTTCATTTGCTAAACTTGACCAAGTTGATAGAAGGTGTTGAGCAAACTTAGTGCAAGCCAATCAAAAATTCAATTGGAGCCAAGTGAAAGCATTTTCTAGTGGATGCCAAAAAAACTAATAGGTGCTGAGCAAGTTAGTAGGTGCCGAGTAATTTTTAGTATCTGTTAAGCACCAGTAAAATTTAGTTGATACTAAGTGATTTTATAGTTGATGTTGAGTAACACAGTATGTGTTGAGCATCAGTAAATTAATAATGTCAAGTTGTTGCATTATGAAAAAGATCGAAGATTCACCAAATAAAAGCTAACAAGTTTGTTTTCTTAGAACTTGTAAATCAAAAAGAAGATAAGATTGATGAGATGGAGGCATAGAATCTTATGTAAACCATTTTGGTGGGAAATTCAAATAGATTTTAGGAGAACTTTATAAAGAAGAGAAGATATGGGGTAGATAGATTGCATCCTGCCTAATCTATAAAAAAACCTAATTGTTGAGATGGATAATGAGTTGGAAAAAGAGTTCTAATTCCCTATATGTAAGAATGTCTAATCATGAAGCAAAGTGAGTAAGAGGTCAAAGAGATTTTGGATGCAAAAATCTAACAATGTGAAGGAAGAGGTTTTGCTTCATCAAGTGACCCAAGGAGACAAGTCTACAATGGTGAGTTAAGCAAGAAGGCTAGAGAAGGATGAATGCTTGAAGGGTGAAAAAGCTATTAGAACTACAAAGATAGGAAGCCAAGAAAAGTTGAGGACGAAATAGTGATCTGTAATCTACAAGTAAGGTTGTAAGTTGTATCATATTAAAAATTTCTATTACTCTCTAACAACTACATCAGATTAGGGCTAAATCCTTTGGAGAAAGGTTGACTTAACAGTCATTGGAAAATCATTTAGCAGGATGGCATTCCAAGTGAATGACCTAAAGTCCTCTAACAAGGCTCAATTTTAACAAGATGATTGAAATCCCTTAATTACGTCATATTTAACAGTGTGCTGTAACCTTTAATAGGGTTGACCTTTAATAGGGCATCACTTCAGAAGAGTGAAAAAGGAGTAGCATGTTAGAAGTGGTTTTCCCAAATTGGGTTTCCACGTTAAATCACTATGTCAATGTGTGTTGATTGATGTATTGTGTTTTATGCTTTACATCTCTACATGTTACTTTAATAGTAACATATCAGTTTTTGTTTACACATAATGAATGCATGCATGGTTAAGAATGTCATATGGGTTCATTGAATTGTGAAAAAATTTTATTTTGACACTTGGACCTTGATTAACCGATTCACCACCCTCTCGGTTAATCTAAAAAAATTCCAAAAAAAACTATAGAGATTCTATATGCATTAATTATGCAGCATATTAACATTTAAATAAGGTATCTCATTGATTATGGCCTTCTTTAGCCCATAACAATAGTATTAAATTTCAAAAAGAGATACATCTAATGTAGCTTTAGCTTTGATTTCTCACAAACAAGTAAAAATAAGATAGGAATGATAGGCGAATAAGAAAATGGGTGTCTTATTTTGATGTGGATATCCATATCTTTGCATGATTTAAATTACAATGAATGTGTAACCATTTTAAAAGATGTACAGAGAATTTAAAATGAATGGCCTTCCACCTACATTGCACTCACAAATAACAAATGGCCTTTTGTCAGAAACATTTTACCTTTGACACTTTGAATTCTATCTAAACTCTCATACCATATGCAAAGTTTATCCTTTTTTAAAGTTTATTTTTTACTCCTTCATAACCTCTATTCAATATTTTTTCTTTACATGACATGTTCTTTTGCATATTCCCATGTTGGGATTTGTTGCTACCATTGTATATGCCTATCAACATAATTAAAGCTCTCTTATTTGTTAATAATAGTACTGCTATAGTATCTACTAAATTAAACTATAGTTATACCAATCTTATTACAAACATTCACAAATTAAAATATAATGTTACTATAATTAAATATTAAAATAAATTTTAAAAATATTTTGTTGAAGTTGATAAAAGATGAACCCACAACTTTTAAGTATCACTTGCATGCAAACACCTATCATAGAAAGAGAGAAGAAAAAGCTATGAAGGTTGGAATTCACATATCTATAGAGGATGGAGCATTTTGACATAGTTACAATTTGAGGGAAAATAAATGCCCTTAGATATGGACAAGCTTCACGAGGTGATGATTTATTTTTTTCCAAAAAAAAAATTAAAAAAAAAGCTCAAAAGACTTTATTTTTAAAAAAAAATTGTATGGAATTTTAGTAAAAACTTCACACTTTGTTAAAAGCCTTTCAAAAAAATTGCTAAAGCCTTTGTAAATGATGTTGTTGTTGGATACAATTGTTCAATTGTGTGTTGTTTTTGATGTTATACAAATGTCATATTAGTCAAAAGATAGTGTCTACCGAGTTCAATTGGTTAGCAAGGAAAAAGATAGAGTCTACCAAGCTCAGATGGTCAATTGGGCAAAAGACAGAGCCTACCAAGCTGAGAAGGTTAGTAAAGAAGGTTTACAGTGTCTACTGAGCATTCTATGTCTATACCTTGTGCAGATAGTTGTTACTAAGCTTTCAAGGTTAAACAAAGAAATTCAATTGTTACCAAGCTCACTCGGTCATCAAAGGGAAATATGGCATAAACAATTCTTACCAAGCTCTCATGGATAGCAAAGGAATTTAGTTCTTACCAAGTTAACTCAACAACCAAAGGATTTTGCAGATGTTGCAATGTTAACTGAGTCAAGACGGTTAACTCAGGAAATTATTTTTGGAAGCAATAGTTAGTGAGCAGGGTCGGCCAATGAAGGATTTCATTGATTTCTAAAATAACATTTATTTGTTTAAAGTAATATGTATAGCCAACTGATGTATGATTTATTAGTAAATGTAACTTATGAATGAGCTAACTTAATAATCTAAATGGTATATATGAGAATTCAAGCTTTGAATTCTAAGTGTAAGTGATGGATTCGATGTAATGTGAATGAGAAGGAAGATTGATTATTGTGAAAGAAAATTGTGAAGGATGATCAAAGATCATTGACGAGTAGCAAAGATATATTTGATCAAAAAAGGATCTAATAGTGCATAATAGAGATTTGTAATTAGAAAATTTATTTGTATTCTATTTAGGTCAATTTAATATTACTTTCTTATCATTATAGCAGTGATTTCAAATCTCTTAAAAGAGTTAGTTTAATAGCCATTTTGTAAATCCTATAACAAGGTGATAGTTCAGTTGAATTTTTCTAAAGACCTCTAGCAAGGCCACTCCTAACAGGGTGATTAAATCCTCTAATAGGGTCACACCTAATAGTGTGTATTATAAACTTTAACAAGGTTGGCTCTTAACAGGGCTCACTTCAGAAGAGTGAAAATTGGTAGCTAGTTACTTGGTGGTTTTTCCCATATTGGGTTTCCATGTTAAATCCAGTGTCTCTCATGTTCATTTTATTTACTTTTGTATCAACAGTAACTAATTATTTAAGACATCTAAGGGATTGTTGCAATTATTTTTGTAGTAACTAATTCACCCCCCCACCCTTCCCCCTCTTAGTTATTCCATCTATAATCCCAAAAATTGGTATCAGTGGTCTTGGTGCTTTTAGGAAAATATTTCAAGGATCTAAGCTAAAGATCAAGATGTCTTACAAGAGAGAAATTCCAAGACTTAACAGGGACAACTGCTTAGCATGGCAAGGATTGATGAGACTTCATCTAGCTTCCATTGGTGATTCAGAACTAAATTACCTTGATGAAAAATATGCAAAGCTTGCTGGTACATTATCTGTCAATGATATTGCTGAAAAGAAGACTCATGACAACATCATGATAGATATAGAATTTTCTCTGAGTTATGAATAATTTGATGACATCAAGGATTGTAAAACTGCCTTTGAAATATGGAACAAGATGAAAGAAATCTATGGATGAGATGATACTGTGAGAAGATCCAAAGTAGAAAGTTTGAGAGGACAATTTGATCAAATGAAGATGAGAGAGGATGAAAACATTACAAAATATGTTGAAAGAGTTAAAGCATGTGTTAGTGCAATCAAAGCATCTGGAGGAGATATCAAGGAGGAGACAGTTATAAGTAAAGTTCTTAGAACTCTACTTCCTATTTATGCAATCAAAGTCTCTGCAATTCAAGAAAGAAGATGTGAAGCAAATCATAAGATAAATTTAGAAGTTATAGTTGGAAGATTGATTGCATTTGAGCTAGATAACTATGATATTTATGTTCCAGCTACCAAGAACATTGAATCAGCATTGGAAGCTAAGCTTTCCCTCAAAGAAAAAGGTAAGAAAATAAAGGATCCTCAGTTAGATAGTGATGAAGAATCAAAATAGAGTTCAAATAGTGATCTTGAGGTGGTTGAAGCTCTACTAGCAAGGAAATATTCAAGGGGCAAAGGGAAATACAAATTTAAGGTTCCTCTAATATGTTTTCCTTGTGAAGAAATTGGGCATATTGTTGCTAGGTGCCCAAATAAGTAGAACAAGGATGAGAAGAAAGGTCACAAGTGCAATGGTAAGAAAAAATTCAAATCATTCAAGGGTAAAGGTAGGAAAACATGTTTCATGGTTAAAGATTCTAATGATTCTAATGATGAGAAGAAGATGAAATTTTTTACATTGCTGTAAAAGATGAGTTTGATAATGATGAAGAAATGGCATTCATTTCTCATATGAGCAGAAATGATACATGGATTATAGATAGTGGTTGTTCTCATCACATGACTAGTGATAAAACTAAGTTTGAACATTTTGAAGACTATGATGGTGGCAGTGTAAGATTTGGCAACAATGAACCTTGTTGTATAAAAGGAAAAGCAAGAATCTCACTGACCAGGGAACTTGTATGTGACAATGCATATTGTGTAGAAGGACTAAAGCACATTCTATTGACTATGGCATAGCTACTCAATAATGGATTTAAAGTAGAATTCATGCATGGAAAAGCGAGACTGTTGGATGGTAGAGGTAATCTGATTGGATCAGGCAATCAAACAAAAGGTAACTTGTTTTATTTTGAACTTGGTGAATGTTCATGTTTTATTGGTCAAGTTGAATAAATTTGGTTATGGCATAGGAGGTTTTGTCATGTAAACTTTGACAACTTGGTAAAAATAAGTAAATTTAGGAAAGTAAGAGGCATTCCTAACATAAAGAAATCTGAGGTTGGTTTATGCAAGAATTATCAAATTGGCAAAATGGGAAAGACTAACTTTAAAAGAAAGAACTATCAGTCTGAAGAAATTCAAGAAATTGTGAATACTAATTTGTGTGGACCTATTGGCATTGAAAGTTATACTGGTGAAAAAAAATTCCTTCCTTTTGTTGATGATTATTCAAGAATGATGGCTGTCATGTACCTAAGAGAGAAATCAGAGGCATTTGAAAAGTTCAAATGGTATTTGGCTAGAGTAGAAAAGGAAATAGGTAAAAGATTGAAATGCTTGAGGTTTGACAGAGGTGGTGAATTCATTTCACATGAGTTCAATAAATTTTTCATAGAAAGGGGAATCAAAAGATAGGTTTCAACACTTGGAACTCATGAAAAAAATGGAATAGAAAAAAGAAGGAATAGATCTATCATGGACTGTTCAATAACATTAATGATTGAGAAAAGCATTGCTATCAAATATTGGAAGGAAGTACTAGAAGGAAGCTATTAGCACTATAGTTCATACCTTGTGTTGGAGTTTGAAAACGTTACCCATTTCCAATTACCCTGATGAGAACAAGATGCATCTAGGGGCAGCTAACTCCCATTATCAACACATCCATTCAGACACCAGGCCAACTATAAGGCATGACCCTTCTTCTTCTTTAGGCTCTGCAAAACCTAGGCAGGTAGACCTGTAGATTCTTTATATGGTACCAGTTGTCAAAGCATACACTGAATCTATTATGAAGCAGATAAAAACCCCTAAATCTTCTATACTCAACTAGGAAACACAAGCATGAAATAACTAAGAACATAACTCATGAAACTGGCAAGCTAAGTGTGGGTTAACATTGAATAGCTTTCAACATAAAAGGGAAAAGTGATTTAATATGTTGATATCAGCAAGACCCAAGTATGAGCAACAGAACTTAATGATCCTATCTCTGACCAATGCCTTATCTATTGGGCAATTAAATGAATCATAACCATACATCTCCTAGAAACCTCAGATGTATCTCTACATCAAGATCCTTGATCTATCTTTCACCTTGTGAATAGACATCTGCTACAGAATGAATCTCATACTCAAAACATCCTATCATGAAATTTGCAAACCCTGTGACAAATATCAAGCAATTACATGGTTCTTTGTTCCATAAGCAAGACATTTTAACCACATACATTTCAAAATGTAATGCAACCTAATTCATGCTCTTTGATCACAAATTAGAAGAAATAACAGAGCCATTTTCAGGAGACAAGATTCAAACTGAACTTCAAACTTTTGCTGCACTTTATTTGTTTTCCTTGAAATCAAATACATGAAATGTACAGAAAATAACTCATAGATCACCTAACAAAAAAGCATAAAATTTAAAATGTTGTTCAATACAAGAAGAAATGCTGAAGAATGGTTTCACAGTGCAAAAATTGGAACCCTTACAAAGTGGAAGAAAAAGATAGATATAGCAAGAAGGAATTCTCGGATCTGTTTTGAAGACGACAAGTGTCCACTTGAAATTCAATCCTGTGCAACTGAAAAACTTCTTTCTTCCTTCATCCCTTCTGATCTGATTTTGTTTCATCATTAATTTGTAACAAACTTGCAAAATATCCTTGCCTAATGATGAAAACCCTTTACTTGCCAAAAAATCTGATTGCCCCATGAAAAAGCCAGTGAAAATGAGTTTTTGCTGAGTAAATTAGAACAAATTCGACCCTAACTGCATTTCCATTGCCTTCTACTGATATCCAGGTCATTATCTTGACAAAAAACAAATCTGAACTTCCTGGTATGAAAATGGTTGCACTTTAGGTACCTGATAGAAAACCTCATGTAGCTCAAACTGACTGATACCTATGCAAAAACTGACTCTAGAATTGGAAAGTTCATCTTCTCCCGATTTCGGCGATATATAACATCGCCTATTTTGGTTACCGAAAGCACCTGAAATTGCCATTTGAAAATGCCCTCTCTGGCTAGAAACTCACATTTGCACATTTAATTTTTTAAATTTCAAAATTTAAAATATCTAATGTTTGAACATTAGAATGGATCTCTTTTAAAATAATTTTTAAAATGTGCATATTTTGAAAATAATTTTAAAAATAAAATTTAAAATTATTTTATTTTGTCCAACTCTTCAAGTTCGAGGTCAAAGCTCTGTTGACCCATGCCACATGGCTACATTTGATTGGCCCACATGGTCAGCATCATCTTCCATGTCACCAACTGCTCTGGGACCACTTGCCACATGTCATTTCCTGATTCTCCCTCGCTATGTTGCTATCTGACTCAACAACCTCCACATCATTGGCGACATGGCGACGAAATGACACGTGTCATCCTTTGCCACCTCAGAACTCATGCCATGTCAGCCTCGCTATCTCGCTATAGCTAACTAGCGAGCATCTTCACATGGCGAGGTAATGAGGGCTGCTCGATTTGCCACATGTCATCATCTTGTCACCTGGATCGCATTAGTGCGGCAGAATATTTGTTTAAAACTATGACGTCACGACCTCCAGTTAGTCGTCTAAGGCCCACACCCAAGCCGTAGCCTTTCCAAAAAGTACCTGTCTTTAAGACAACCTCTATTTTGAGTGCTTTTGCTTTTAAAAACTCTAAAATGTCCACTCACGATGAATGTGGGATTAAGCGTTCAAACTATCCCCTGCGGCTACCTCACTGCGGCTTCATCCACGTTGAATCTCTTTTAAAAAAGATTCCTCATTGATCATGTAGAAGCACCCTCTCCATGTGCTTTCTCACTTAAAACGTGAGGCTCCCTCCTCTTTCATGCTGCGTGAAGAGCTTGTATTTGCAAGTGGTGGGCGACTTCTTTCCAATGCGCTGCGGGTTGAACATGTTGCCTTCCCTGGAATGTTTTGTCTCTTTCTTTTGGAAATAGCGTGAGCCCTCTTTCTTCAAAACAAGAGCCAAAAATTTATTGCATGTTCTTGGCATGATCCTCTGTTCCAAAATGCAGGGTGTTTCTCTGCCTAGTGCGTTGACTATGGCTCCAAGTTTGGCATGAAGTCCCTTCTTTCTTGTCGGCGGCTCTGGGTCCTTTTTAAACGTTGATTATTCTTTTTTCATGCCTTATACTGTTATAAACAATGTCTTCCCTACAAGCTGCGGCCAAGGAATTTTGTTGGCTCCCTGCAAGGATCGTTCCATACCTTCAAATTGTCAACTTGAGCTTTTAGAACTCCCTGCCTCCTTAGCCATCCTCTGCCTCTTATCTAACGCTATCCTTCTACATTTTATGCATGGGTTATTGTAGATGGAGGTCGATCTTATCTATTGCCACAGCTTCTCACGGTGTCCTCTCCTGCTGTTATCGTTTCATTACAAAATGGAGGCATCTTCTTCATGGTTGAGAAACTTAACATTATAACAGCATATAACAGGCTTCTCAATATGAGCACCACATCCTTCTTTGGGAACAAGTTGTAGCTTCTCGCATATTGAAACAAACTCCCTCAAATATGATTGGGAAGTCTTGATAATCTGGAGTCGGACAGAATTCTGAATTTTCTCTATTAATGCCTATCTGGAATTGACTCCATCAAATTTTTTTTTAAGCAAGCTCGATAAGAGCACATTGATCAAAGAGAACCATGATGGACTGATCTTTGTAATAGTTTGCCTTTGTTTAAAACAAATGACGGAGTCTATGCCCCCATAATTTCATGATATTCGGAGCATGAATGTTTAATACTACTTCTTTTATTATATGCACCTTTCTCTTCTTTTAATTGTGCATAACTTTTTTCTTTTAAGAAAATCCTCCATTCGCCTCAAAACCCATCAATCCTGCCAGAATTAGTCGGGCCCCAAAGTGGGTCCGGCTAAAAAATTTTCATTTTCAAACAACTGATTCTTCAAATTGATCCACTGCACTCAAGTTATTGAATGAAGTCAATTTGTACCACAGAAACAAATTTATAATTTACTTTTACACCTGACTGCAAACTATCAACTTTGTGCCAGGAGGTGTTTGAACTGGGCTTAAAAACTAACCCAAACAACTGATCATGCTCTGAAAATTGGCACATTGAATCTTTGTTTCGCATACTTTCATCCTACCAAATCTCATCTCATGATGAATTCCCAGTCAAAAGATATTGACTGTCAAAATTGTCTTCTCAGAAATACCTGCAAGCAAACATGTCAGAAAACAACAAACTGGGTTCGGATTTGGCTCCAAAAACTGGGCAAACTGACATTTGGAAGGACAAAAATTGGGAAATTGGAGCTCTGTCATGAGGTGAGTGTGACTATCCAATTTTGGCTCATGATGAATAACTGGGCGCAAATGGCGGATGTTCAAAGTAGGCTATCTGGATTTGCAGGACAAAGGACATCAGTAACATATCATTTTTTGTGAATGGAATGACCGTAGTAAAGTGTGAAGACGGATTCATCAAGTTCTAAAAACTGGCACACTTGTAGTACTTTTAGAGGACAATACAATGGTACAATCCATTTGATCTCACGTATCATGAACCAGGAGATATGATGCCACGAACAGGGGTACCAAACAATCTGCAAATGCTGACACCAGTCAAAACTTATAAATTGCATTTGGAATCATGCTTGAAAACTGACCGAACGGATTCGTCAAAAGCTGAAACTTAGAACATAACAAGTCTCTGATGTCTACAATACAATTCAAAAGGAATTTTCTCATTTGGGTCAACTGGTCAAAATTTATTGCATGTCAAACAAGGCTTCCCAGAATTAGGTGCATAGTGCAAAAGCATGAAAACAGTAACTGACCAACTTTGAGGGATTCAAAACCTATTCAAATGGACTTGAAATGATTCAAAATCTGAAACATAGGTTCTCAGGCATGGATATTAGACACTCTCAAAGGGGTAAGTCATGACACATTTTTGGGTGCGAGATATTCACTCACCAATAAGGCCTCTTATCACTGTCTAACACTTGGTAGAATTGCAAATTTTGACACTAGCTCAAAATGGGACTTCACAGAATGATTCGGGATGGCAAAATAACATTATGGATCACATGCATATGTCAAAAGAAAGGTGTTAAGCCACTCAAACACCATCTAGGCCTCAAGCAACCAACTCACCACATGCATAAAAGGCACTTTAGGACATGATTTTCCAAAATTTTCAAAATGTGACTAAAAATGAAGCATGCAATTTTCAGTCCCAACACCTTGAACTGAGTACTACTGAAAAAAGATTCATTTAAAACCCCTTATGAGTTATGGTATGGCTACAAACCCAATGTAAGTTACCTAAAAGTATTTGGAAGAAAATGTTACATTTTGAAAGAATCTAGAAAAAGTAAATTTGATGTAAAAGGTGATGAAAGAATATTTTTGGGATACTCTTGCAAAAGCAAAGCATATAGACATTTGAATTTATCTACTCACAAAGTCATAGAAAGTGCACATTTGAAAGTTGATGAGTTTGTAGAAAGAATTGAAGAAGAAAGAAAAAGGGAACCTAAAGATTATAGGATATTTGTTTACGTTGAACCCGATACAATGCTAAATACACCTATTAATTAAGAATCTTCAACTCTTGAGTCTTCACTAATTGAGTTGCAAGAAGTTCAAACGTAGCTAATACCTATCGAGTTGTAAGAACTCGAGTTGCAAACAAAAGCTACCAAATCAACACCTACCAAGCCTGAACAACCAGAATCAAAACTAGAAGTTGAAGAATAGAAGGATAACAATGAAAGTCACTTAAAAGGCAAGGAACCTATGTTAGCCAAGTATGTTAGGAAGCATCATGCACCATATCATATCATTGGAGATAAATTAGAAGGAAAAATGACAAGAAGTAAGTTGAAAAGAACTTGTTTACTTGCTAATTTTGAACCTAGAAATGTCAAAGATGCATTAGACAATGAAAGTTGGATTGAAGCTATGAATGAAGAAAAAAAATAGATACAGAAAAAAATAACATGGACTCTTGTACCTAGACCTAAAGACAAGAATGTGATTGGAAATAAGTGGGTATTCAGAAACAAGTTAAATGAAGATGGTAATGTGTCAAGGAAAAAAGCTAGACTAGTATGCAAAGGATACTCTCAAGAAGAAGGTGTAGACTATGGAGAAACTTTTACTCCTATTGCAAGATTGGAAGGTCTCAAAACCTTACATGCATATGCTCCATACAAAGGATTCAAAGTTTATCAGATGGATGTCAAGTCAGCATTTCTCAATGGCATATTGGATGAAGAGGTTTACACTGAATAACCTAAAGGTTTTATTGATCTAGACAAGAAGGACATGGTCTGCAAATTGCATAAAGAATTGTATAGTCTAAAACAAGCACCTAGAGCATGGTATGAAAGATTGCATAACTATCTTATTCAGATTGGTTTTAAAAGAACTAATGACAATAGTAGTTTATACATAAAGGAAGGACTAGATAATAAGATTGTTTTGGCAGATATATTTGTCTTTGTAAAAAAATTTCAGAACAAATGAACAAAGAATTCAAAATGTCAATGTTTGGAGAAATAAAATTCTTTGTTGGTCTTCAAATTCATCAGGGTAAGAATGGCATCTACATCACTCAATCTAAATACATCAAAAAGATACTAAAAAAGCTTGGTATGGAAGACTACAAACCAGTTGGAATTCCTATGCATACTGGACTGAAACTTACCAAGGATGATGAATAAAAGGAAGTGGATTAGACATTGTATAGATCTATGATTGGAAAGTTGCAGTATGTAGTGCACACAAGACAAGATATTGCTCTTGCAATAGGAATTGTAGCAAGATTCTCAACAAAACCAAAAGAAAATCACATGATGGCAATCAAAAGGATCATGAGATACCTAAAAGGAACTAAAGATTATGAATTATGGTACAAACTTGGAGGAAATCTAGATTTAAAAGTGTTCACTAATGCATATTGGGTAGGGAATGTTGATGACAGAAAGAGTACAAGTAAAGGAGCTTTCTTTCTTGGAAAGACATTGGTTTCTTGCACAAGTAAAAAGTAGAACTATACATCCCAGTCTGTAGCAGAGGCTGAATATGTTGCAGTAGCAGTAAACTGCTCAAACATTATGTGGTTCAAATAATTATTGGAAGGTATGAAGCAAGAAATCAAAGAACCTATTGTTATTTTTTGTGACAACACAAGTGCAATTAACATATCCAAGAATCCAGTGATGCATTCAAAGACCAAGCATATTGCTATAAAGTATCACTTTGTTAGAGAATTTGTACAAGAAAAGGAAATTAGATTGGAATATGTCCATACAAAGGAGCAAATTGCTGACATATTCACAAAGCCTTTACCTAAGGATGCATTCTTGTATCTAAGAGGTAAATTAGGGGTCATTCCCCTATCTGAAGATCACTAAAATACAGGTTTAGTGATGCATCAACATGAACAGAATTGAAAACCTATCAGTTAATACAAAAAAGTAATTAAGACATTGCATATGAATTAGTACATCAGGTACAATGCTATTCATTTGATTTGTGTTGTCTTTGGCATTTTTTTGTCAAAGAGGGAGAGTGTATTGTCATATATTTTTGAAATTTGCAAAAATAATAAGAGTTTGTGTAAGAGGGAGAGACTATTATGAAAGAGGGAGATTGTTGTATTTGAGGAAGAGGGTGAAGTATTCTGTTAGTAAAGATGTAAGGCCCACACTCATATCCTATTATAAATCTGAAGGAATGAATGTGATTAGGAGATAAATTAAGTCATGATTGACATTTTTTCTATTAATAATGATTTATGAGATTCTTTTGGAGACTAATCTAGATTTTAGATTATCATAATGTTGATACCTTATCCAATAACAATAGGTCAATAAGAATATACCACATGAAAATGAGATTCAAAATGTTCAAGCTAAGAACTGGGCCATGAGATACTAGGGATGATCTACCAGGCAATTAGGAAAGATATAATAACATTCATTCTACTAAGAAAAACTATGAGCATAGGCTATGATGACAATAAGAAATATGGATATGCTTGGAAATTGGTTCTAAATTATTATGACATAATTATTGAAACATTCTATCAGTCTGAGGAGTTAACCCTAGAAAATCACAAAAACCCTTCATAAGGTGATAAAGGGATATTGCTAGGAATGTCACTATACCTAACTTGATTGAAAGGTACTAGTTAACTAGTCTGCACATTATCGATTTTCACTTAGGACATATATGTTAAGATTCATTTTATATGTTTTCATGATTTAATAAAGAGGACTTAGAGTTTCATTATTATGTTAGAAAGAGATGTGATAATATTCAGAATGATAATGAGTTATATTAAGAAACATTATTGTTGATACACATATTTGATATTTCAATTTTTTGAATATTTTATGAGGATTATTAGATGGAAGTTAATTGTATATGTTATGCAAATTATGTGATATTAGATTATTTTTTATTTATCTATATTTTTTTTTATATTATTTTATTGAGCTACTGATGTTTAAGTTCAGTGTGCAAGAAGAGGAACCATGGAAATTTAATGGAGAAACAAGGTATAGGCACATGTTTAAATGACTCTGCCAAGGTGAATCTTTGTAAGATTTGTAAACCTCATTGTGATGTGCTTATTTTGTAAATGTGAGATGTATGTGTGTTGTATTTTTTTCATGTGTAGATTTTGAACATGTCATATGTGAAGTTTTAGTGCATTTTGTGTGTGTCACTTGACACTTGTGCTTGCTATGTGAAATGACATGTTATTCTTCAATGGATCATGTGGCCACCTTATTCCATGTTAAATGCCTCAATTGAGGAATTTGATTATTGCCTTAGTTAGAAAAAGGACAAGGTTATCACCTCAGGGAATTTGAAATTTGAATTACCTAGCTTTGGGAGGGTCATAAAGTAACTTTAAGGTAAGTGGTGACTAAAATTAACCCTACCCATGTTAGTATTATAGGTTAGGGAGCTATTAATGACCTCTATGGTGTCTAGTGGACCTAGGAGACCCCATGAAAATGACATTCTTCATTGACTATAGAAATGAGAAGGATATATATAGAGGTATGGATAAATGGGAAACTCACTTGGCCACTCTCTATCTTTAGAGACTATTAGGGTTTGAAGAGGAGGGGGCTCTACTACAATTATTCATTTCCTTGCTTGGAGGAAGGTTGGTACCATGATCCATGAAGTTCTTCATTCTGCATGTAGATTATAAATGGTGTTCTTCATTTCATGATGAGATTTTGGTGTATTGTGGTGTGTTTGTGAATAAAAGATCTTTGTTGTGTGTTGCATGTGAGTAGTGTTGTGTGAGTCTTTCTTTGATTTTGCTTGTTTCATGTTATGTGTTTTGTGAAATGAGTGTGAGACATCACTCACCCTTGGGAGGGAAGAGATGCTTGGGTGAAGGGGTTAGTTGGGCTCACACATGAAGTTGAGGAAACACTCCCATGTGTGGAAATGGATGTAAATGTGTAATGGAATGTGTTATCTTGCTCACTTGCATTTTAGGAGGTATAAGGAGGTGTGTGGAAGGGAAGATATTGTATGCCCCAAAAGGGCATGTTGATAATGTGAATAATATGTATATATTGTGAATATTGGCTTTGGAAATCCTCCTCATGGTGAGAGCCCACCTTCACCCATTATTTGATTCATGTGATTAATCTTTGTGCAAGCCTTTGGAAGGGTTGTGATGTAATTATTTGTGTAAATCTATCATTTTGTTGTGGTTATGCATGGCATGTGAAAGTGTAGCATGGAACCGTTTATGCGTTGTTTCCCCAAGCTTGGTGGGTGGCTTCCTTGAAGCCTAGGTTGCAAGGTGGGCCTCCATGGTTCCCATTTTGTCTTTATTTTTGCAGATTATCATTTGAAGAGTTGGAAGTTGATGTTCATGAAATTCTTTCTTGAATAGAAGAAGACCTTTATTGTTGTGTTGAAATGGAGAAATGAACTCCACCTTAGTATGAAGATTCATCTTGATGTAGGAGTGTTGCTATTGATCCTATGTAGTTGCCAAGAAAATGTGTTTGTGAGATCTCTTGCTTGTAAGTTTTGATCTTGTTATGCCTTGAAAAGAAAAAAAAATTGAACATAAACATTTGAGACCTCTAACTTCTCAAGTTATAGGAAAAAATTTTAGTTGTTTGATGAACAGTATGGAATTTAAAAATTGTTATATGATATGTATTTGATAACAAGGAATTTGGGAAGATAGCTCAAAGTATAAAATTGGATATCTCTGGATGTATTGGAATAGTGATGTTTTGAAATTCTAGTTGTAAGGATTCCATGGAGTTTTATATTAGTGTTTACTTGCAATTAGAATTGGATAAAGAATTGATAGTTGTTAAATGTTATAGTTGGAAATTGTAACTCATAATGATATAGTAGATCACCTCTAATGCATTTTAAATGATTATAGAAATTGTATGGAAGAAGTAGTTTAATTAGTTAAGCTTAAAGAAGTTTTGTAGCTACATAAAACTCTCAGGAAAATGTATGCAAAAATAAACAATTAAAGTCTCCCAAGTTATAGACATTAAATAATAAATAAAAAGAATCAATACTAGATGTTATTATGTCATCAAATATAGTTTATAAACAATAGTCACATTAAGTAGTGACAAAAAGTAATATAAATATATTATATTAATCAAGTACCTTTCTATATGGGCAACCCGAGCATGTATGGAATGACAAGTTATAGTTTAAAAAAAAAAAACACAAAAGAAATCTATAAAGTCTAATTTAGCGGTGGTCACATCTCCACCCACTTCCCTAGGTCAAATCGGGAAAGGATATATATATATATATAATTGCACAAAAGGAAACTAAATAAGATTCTCCTCAAGCCTTGGTAAAGATTCCATATCCTAGTCACCTACATCTTGAAAATCCCATTAATTATGGTGGATGGGAAATCAATTCGAGTTCTTCCTTCCACCAAGTCAATGCTGGAAAACGTCAGCAACAAAAACAAAGAGATAGGTGACCATGTAGGAGGGTAGTTGAAGGTTTAATGTTTAAATTAACAAAGACTTTAACATACTTCCCTTTTCCAATAACATGCTTTTCTTGTCTCCTAGGTGCCAGCCCTAAATATATGGATCTACCATAACTAAATCATCCTCCCACACATGCCTAGGAAGATATAGTATGCACGTGGCAGCAAGGAATTAAAGCATAAATTAAGATGCTTCCAATATATGGGTAAATTAATAGGGGGAGGTTAATATAATAAAGAATGTTTTATTGAATTTTATGAATAATATATTTAAATAAGGAGATAATTGGATTTAACATAGTTATCCTAAATGTGATTTTAAGGTTGAGGTTTAATTTAAAGGTGAAAAGAAAATTTAGGAGAAAATTTATGCCTCAAAGACTTTGATCTAGTAGAGATTTGGAGTCTTTTTTTTAAAATAAATGAATATTTATCTTTATATTATAATAATGTATGGAGTACTTGTTCCTAGCACCATCATTTACCCATGCCTAGTAAAGGAGAAGGTACATGTGGGCAGGGATTTAGGGGTTGACTCCACTCACAAATAAGTGCATTGTATAATCCTAGGAATGCTTAGGTAGTAGGGTAATGACAAGAAAGTATTAGGATGGGGTTTGAAAAATATATAATTGTTTATGTTTTAAAAAGCAATAGATATAATTGTTGATGGGTTATTAATTAGATAGGATTCAACTTATTTGAATTCTAGAATGTGGATTAATTGACCACTTAAAGGACATAACTATATATGTAGAATATTGTGTCCAATTTTGATATTAAAAAATATATATAATCCAAAGGTAAAAGTAGTATATATTTAGATTGTTGTTAAAGTTTAATGGTTAAGAGTAGTATAGTTAGAAATGAAATAGACGTTAGTTTATTTGATGATAAAAAGAATATTTAATACAATGTAATAGTCATAGTTCATGTTATGAATTAATGAATACATACTCAACTAAGTAGATAAAGATATATCCAAATTATAAAGATAATTGAATTTTAATTAAGAGGGAGAAAAAAAATATGTATATTAACTCAATATTAGTGGATCAAAATGATTAAAGGATAAAACTTCTTTATATGGTAGTCCTAGATCTTTCCATTGATTTGACAAGTTGAGTTATACTCTCACATCACAATGCTTCACTTGGAGGGCTCTTATCCATAATAGTTCCAAGTAGTTTGCAACCTGTATTTAGTAGCGATGAATCTTCCCATAAAAAATTTAAAAACTTGAATCCAAATGTCGAGTAGGATAATTGTGCTCCCTTATTCCACTTCTTCATTCCAGGTTAACAATTTTTTTAGCCACCTTCCTTACCTTCACTTCAAAAAAAAATTTTGTGTTGTTATCTTGAAAATTTGTGGCATGACAAAAGACTTGTCTTCAAATTTCATTATGCTATGACATGTTGTGTTGCCATCAATACCAAAGAGGGAGATTGTTGGATATAATTGTTCAATTGTGTGTTGTCTTTAATGTTACACAAATGCCATATTAGTCAAAAGATAGTGTCTACTGAGCTTAGTTGGTCAGCAAGGAAAAAGACAGAGTCTATCAAGCTCAGATGGTCAGTAAGGCAAAAGACAGAGCCTATCGAGCTCAGAAAGTTAGTAAAGAAGGTTTATAGTGTCTATCGAGCATTCTCAATTTGTACCTTGTGCAAACAGTTGTTACCGAGCTTTCAAAGTTAAACAAAGAAATTCAATTTTTATCGAGCTCACTCGGTCATCAAAGGGAAATATGGAAAAAATAGTTCTTACTGAGCTCTCATGGATAGCAAAGGAATTTAGTTCTTACCAAGTTAACTCGGCAATAGAAGGATTTTTCAGATATTACAATGTTAATAGAGTCAAGATGGTTAACTCATGAAATTATTTTTGGAAGCAATAGTTACCGAGTAGGGTTGACCAATGAAGGATTTCATTGATTTGTGAAATAATGTTTATTTGTTTAAAGTAATATATGTAGCTGACTAATGTATGATTTATTGGTAAATGTAACTTATGAATGAGCCAACTTAATAATCTAAATGGTATATATGAGAATTCAAGCTTTGAATTATAAGTGTAAGTGATGGATTTGATGTAATATGAATGAGAAGGAAGACTAATTATTGTGAAAGGAAATTGTGAAGGATGATCAGAGATCATTAAGGAGCATCAAAGATATATTTGATTGAAAAAGGATCTAATAGTGCAAAATAGAGATCTGTAATCAGTAAATTTAGTTGCATCCTATTCAGGTCAATTCATTGTTACTTTCTAATCATTGTAGTAGTGATTTCAAATCTCTTAATAGAGTTGGTTTAACAACCATTTTGTAAATCCTCTAACAAGGTGATAGTTCAATTGAATTTTTCTAAAGACCTCTAGCAAGGCCACTCCTAATAGGGTGATTAAATCCTCTAACAGGGTCACACCTAACAGTGTGTATTGTAACCTTTAATAGGGTTGGCTCCTAATAGGGCTCACTTCAGAAGAGTGAAAATTGGTAGCTAGTTACTTGGTGGTTTTTCCCATATTGGGTTTCCGCATTAAATTTGGTGTCTCTCAAGTTCATTTTATTTACTTTTGCATGCATGAATCCTTGAAGATTAGTAACAAGTTAACTTACCAAGTTACAACATTTTTTTTGTTTACCAAGTATCAGTAGTAACTAATTATTTAAGACATCTAAGGGATTTGTGAAATTATTATTTAGCAACTAATTCACCCTGCCCTCTCAATTACTCCATCTATAATCCTAATAGTTGCATCATCTTATCAAATTGTTGACATCAATGGCATAGGTACACCTATGGCTGTAGGTCATGACATCAACAATTTTGGAGCCAAATTTTGACAACATTTTAATCATCATTTCTTTCATTTTTTTTTTCCTAAAGACATATTGATGGTTGTTTTTCCAAATCTTAGGCACATACAGGTATTTTTTAACAAATCTTATATAGTTGAAAAGATCTTTTTGAGGACATCATGATGGTGTGGGTCATTTGGACTTTTATTTCTATTGTGTTTCTTGTTTATGTTATTTTTCTATTGTTTATCATGCTTCCTTATTCTAGTTGTTTCTCATGATTCCATAGTTTGCTAGAGTGAGCTATGTATTTGATTTTTGTTCCTATGTACAAGGTGGATGGACTAGCTAGGAACCTATGCATTTTAGTGAGATGGATCAATTCCCATATACACACTCTTTTATTCATTCCAACTTTGGTTGCATCCTTCCATGTTTGATGAATCAACCATTTAGGCTTTGGTGCATCATGTCATCTATATCTTTGAGTTTAGTTATTTTCCTTTGTGTTCCTGCTGATTCAAGTAGTGTTCTCTAAGTGAACTCATTCATTTTAGAGTCTTATCTACCTAGTCATGTTCTATTTTAGTGGAGGTTCTTCATATTAGCAATTAGCTTTTGATGGAGCTTTGCATCTTCTACATGCTATAGTGGTGTTCTAAATAATCATATCTTTAGGGACATTCTCTAATTGAGAGACTTCTTCAGCCCCTCACTAGTTCTTTCAACATTATTTTCATCTCTTTTTGGAGTAGGATTTTTCCCATGTGGTTTTATCTATTTTGCATGTTTACTTGGAGATTTGGTTGTGCTTGGGTAGCTCATTAAGCTTTTAATGTCACGACCCAAATCTACTTTCAATAGTAGTTTCTAGACTTTTAGCTACTTGCTTAATTTATCTTAAGCAGGGGCATTATAGTAATTAAATATTTTCTAATTAACTCTATTTTATTTAAGCTAAATTTTAGACATCTAATTATTAATTCTTTTATTAATTATTATAATGTAACCTAGGTTTTACCTTTTAGGATTTGATCTCCTTTATAAGGATTGATATCTTTCTAATTATTCACTCACTTTTGAAATTTTGATTTTTTCTCAACAAGAATGTCTCCTCTATGGATTTGGGAATTCCAATCTCCATAACTTTTGCTTCTCTCTTTCTCTGACAAGTGTTTGCATGGAGTTGATTCTTGAGAGTTTTGATGTTGACTTTTCATCAACTTCAATAGATTTAATAGTAATTTATGATTAAATAATGCTATGTAATATTTAAAATTGTTCTATCATATTTTTTAATTAAAAATACTTCAACTTATACATGAATTAAAGAAATCTTAAAACTATGGATTACTATTTATAACAAGTGATATGGAGTAGCTAAGTACTTGCCTTTAGTTATGAAAGATGAAAATTAATATAGAACTATCATAAATAAAATTAAAATTAGAGAGGGTAAGACCTTAATTTAAAATTAATTAATATACAAATTCATAGCCCATGTGCTACACAAGAGGCATGCAAAGAAAAAGAAAACTCTAGAAAGGAGAGGTTGGCTAAAATAACTAGCAAGTAAGAAGAACAAATATTTTCCAGCATAGTTGAACATGGCGACAATGATGGAGCTGTGGGGAGAGAGCATCTTGTTTACCTTGTAAAATTTCCCATTTCGTCTTAGTTTTTCCTAATATTTTTTCTATTAAATATATATAATTTAATGGGACCTTAGTGGATGCCTTCCAAATTTACCATTTCTCAACTTAGAAATTATATATTCTTTTTGAAACAAGTATTTAATTGAGAAAAGCACAAACCTCTATCACCCTTTTATAAAGGAAAAGGCTAACAAAGTTAAAATTGTTCAACTTCAATGCATTAAAGTGACATGCAATAACCCTTATCTAGTCATTCCAAATTAAAAGAACAAAAAACAAAAGAACATTAAAAACTATATCCCCTAAAATTTTCTATTTGATCATCTCTTATATGCTTCTTAACTAAAATTCACATCATTCCAAATATATATTATTTTAAATTAATAGCATATAATGCACTATTAATAATATAGTAAAATATTATATCACTTATAAGTTAATATATATTTATAAGATATTTTTTATTTTTTAATAATAAAAAAAAAAATGCCCATTTTATTGATTTCAAAAATATTTACTAAACCTTGTTCAAGTGCAACTACCAAGTAGAAAAGAATAGGGCAAAGAAAATCCCCAATATAGCCTGAGGCCAAAGTTTTGTATATATACAGTTGTCCAAAATGGGGCTTGAAGAGGGAATTCCCTCTTTTAAAGAGAAATTATACATGGAACTGAGGAATCAACTAGAGTGGTGTTGAAGTTATAGAAAAAGATAACCTAGCTTGGTTTTATGATGACTAATACTTGCAAACACATAACCACCACTATGGAAAAATTGATTTAAGAGATCCCTTTACAATTATTAAAATTTCTCCTCAAAATAGAAATTTTTTTTTTTTGAAACATAAAATAATAAAACGAAGCATCATTCCCACTGAGATATATATCTCTCATTTATGAAGGTTAAGTCAACTTGTATTATTAAAAATTAAATGGCTATCCAAACCATAAGTATATTATAAAGTTGTCTTAAAATGAAAGTTAATAAGTCTTTTAGAAAAAAATTAAAGCTTTGGTCTTAGTTTTGTCATATTGGATGTACTAAGTGGTACTATATACACAAAATTATCAAAATTGACCTTAGAGGACTATAAATCCATGAAGGCTTCAAAGAGGTCTTCAATAGCATCTCTTAGGTACCTCTCATGTACAATCCCCTCCTCTTCAAAGTAGTGCTCTAGCTAGTCCAAATCAATGGGGTCCAGGATAGAGAAGAAGTAAAGGAGAAACCTAATGTTTCTCAAGTAGACCTCCCTATCTTCTCAAAAGCTCATTAGGTCCTCTATGGAAATTATTGGATAAATAGGGATAGTTGCCCCCTAATATAAATAAAATTGTAATTATGTATAAGAGGAATAATAATATTCCTTCTAATATTTACTAGAACAATGTCAAGATCTCCTAGTAGATGGTCTTCAAATAGTTCACAACAAAGACTAGCTATCAACTCATTGCCCACATAGAAATAAAGGACCACTCCTATGAATAGAGCAACATTTTTTGTGTTATAGATTAACCTATTTGGAAAATTGATATAGTGGGTTCCTTAGTACTAAAGAAATTGCCCTCCAAATTACCTAATTTTTGACATAGATAAACTGCACAATTCTTTAAATCTTGAAAGGCTTGTTGAAGGCCATAAGCTGAGTAGGAGAGATTATCTTAACTTGGGTATCCATAATTTTTCTTATGAGAAAGATACCAACATTCCTCAATATATAGAGGGGAGTGGAGGATGAAAAATATGCCACTTTTCTTAGGAAAATATTAGCAATAAAGGCTCACACAAAGAATGAAGTTACACATGAACAGAAAGTACTTTCCACCCTGTTTAGGCATCAAATGAGTATACATTGAAAGTACACCCAAGATTAAAATTGCATAAATAAAGATTTTTATGGGTAATAAATCAAATATTGATAAGTTATTTGGGGAATTCCAAGAAATAATTTAAATATCCTCATCATTCTTAGTGGTTGAAAGACCCTTAAGAGATGGGTTTACAAAAATATTCAAATGGAAAAAGCTAGATTGGTTGGGATTTTTGTCCTCTTTAAAATTAAAGGTTGATTTTAAAATATAGAAGGATACTCAATTAAAAAAAAATAGATTTAGAAAGAAAAATAAAGAATAAAGAACTAAGTATAGAAGTAAAATGTATCAAAGAGGATAGAGGTTAGAAACATAATTCAAATGATGGTTAAAAAACTAAGTGAGAAATAATGAAGGATGTAGATAAAATAACCTAAGATCCTCTACATATGAAATTTAATTTACATATACTAAATATTGTTGATCTAGTAGGGACAAATAGTTTAACAAGAGGTGAGAATGTGAAATTCCCTCACAATATCACATAGGCCTAGCAAGCCCTCTTGTCAAATGCTTTGAATAATACTAGTCCTATTTAGGCCACTAGCTCCTTCATTTGCCAACTAAGCTCTATAGATGTGGTTAATTTTATTTTTTTTGAATAATTTAAGGAGATCTAATGCTTTTGTCAACAATGATTCCAATTTTCAATTAGACATGGAGCCCTTTCTAAGTGAATTAATGATGATGGTTGAATCACACTCAGTTAAGATGTTTTCAATATTGAAAAATGAGCATAGTTACAGGCCTTCCTCAAGTGATTTTAACTCTACCTCACTATTAGATATATAACCAATGTATTTACAAGATTTGATCCAGATGTCTCATTTATGGTTTCTAATACAACATCCAATGCCATCAACCCCTAGGTTCCCACGAGAAGCTCCATCAAAATTCATTTTCACCCATTCCTTTTTGGGAGGGGACCAAACAAAATTCTCCCTATTATTTTGGTTTTATCCTTTCCCAATAAAAGGTGGAAGTTTAAGACCCAACCACCTATTTTGCATTGAACCATTCCTCATGAAATTTTTGGATCCACCTTTACTCCACACCTTACTATGGATAACCTCAATTATCAGGGTCTCCATATTACTAGTAAGGATTTTATTATCCATTTTCAAATTCCTAAAGATCCTCCTATTCTTTTTTTCTATAAAATTCTATGGGAATTGTGGAAGGAGATATTATCCATAACCCCTTGAATATTTTGTGTTTATTCAAAATAGGACAACATAAGAGAATGGACCAAATGGAGTTAGGGAGAGATGTTTTCCAAGAAATCTTTTTGAAGAATGGGTTCCAATACAACCTAGAGTAATTATAGTTAATTAATAAATTTCTGGGATCTTCCTCTTCTTTTTCACAAAGTGGACACCAAAGGGGGCCTTCATAGCTCATACTTCTAAATTTATTGGTGGTGTGGATTTTTCCTTGAAGAGAAATCTAGGAGAAAGCCCCTGCCTTGGGGAGATAGAGATTATCACAACATGATATATGAGGTAGCTCCTCCTTAGGAAGGTTTCTTCTCTTTATCAAGGAATTAAATAACTTTCTTTGACTACGACCTCCCATTATTTGGAGCCTTCCCAAATTAATTTAGCCTCTCTAGTTGATAAGAAAAAGGTCTTTTTTTATTATAGACAAAATAAGATCCTTCTCTAACCAAGAAACACAAACATTATGGAAGGCTTTCCAATTCCACCCCTCTAGAGAAGATCTATCTAGAGCCACGATGTAATGCCCCACCTGGAGATCCTTTGAAACAAGGATAGATGCTAAAGGATTGAAGAGCAATGCAAAAGGATTGAAGAGCACCTAAGAGGGTAGCCAAAAAAATTCTCAAAAACTTTGTGTCAAACCAAAAAGTTCCTATTATTCTCTTGGATAGGGATTTTGTAAATACCAAGCAATACTTTAAAACAACCCTATGGGATACTTTCTAGTAACGCATGACCTTTCTCAAAAGGGGTGGCAACACTTTCAGGGTTTGGGTGACACTCCTTAAAATGGTGTGCAATACTTCACAAGTATTGCATGAGACTTCTTTTTAAGAGGGTGTGATACTTTCCAGTATCGAATGAAATTTCTTCCTAAGATGTGCAATATTGTTTAGTATTGCATGACAGAACTTCTTTGGGTTGTGAGACTTTATATTATTACCCCATGGTAACACATGAACACCTAGGAAATGCATAAAAAACTCAAAGTATAAACTAAAGAGTAAAATAGAGTTCATAACCTCCAAACTGGGGAGTACTAGATCCAAAATTTGATTCATAAATGCTCAAACACAATTCTAGAAGACAAAATTTGTATCGAACCATCTAAAAAGTAGTGAGGGGAAAGTATAGAAGGGAACATCGTAGTGTACTGAAACAACATTGCAATGAACAAAACAACCAAACTAAGTATGTGGTTCCTCCCAACCATAATAGAATCATAAGGCCATCATGGCCCCTAGCCATCTCCCATGCATAACATCCCAAACTATTGACCAGATCGTCAATGCTATCATATGAGGACCTCACAATTGCTGCAATATAAGAGAAAGGAAATCTAAGATGCTAGAAGTATAGCATAAGATAATCCTACAAAATAGATAACATCATCTATCATATGCTAATCATCATAAAGAGAAAATGCATCATTAAAATAACATCATCTAAACACAATATACAAGTATTCCAATGAAAGCAAAAATTAGAAGAAAGCATACTCTAGAACCCAAAGTACCAAGTGAAAACATCCAACAATGATTGCACTAGGACAATAGACCATCTCGGTAGATTGGTCCCCAATAGTGATATAGGTAGATATGCCTCCCAACCGCATGGAGCTTATAGGACCACTCCCACCATGTTGATGGAGATAATCATCAAACCATAAAAACATAGAAAGAACAATGTCCATGGCTAACACACACGCTAGATAATATGATGACTGAAACCAATAACATAGACAATGCTTAAACTAGAAGTCCCGATCAGACAATTAGTGGGCTACTAAGTAAGGGCTAATATCATGGAGATTCACTTGGCATCTACAAGCCCAAGCTATAATTGTGCTGATTTAACTCCCTCAATGGAAAGGCTCAAGAATAGATGATTAGCTTAAGTTTTATTACCTCCCAATGTTTTATTTTTTAATTAATGATTAAAACACCCTTTGCCAACCCTCTGGGAACAATGATCACTAGGCTATGAGATAGAAGCCCCCTTCATATGCTACCATACCCTACCCATGATAATCCAATGATGAGTGCCCGTAGGCATGCAAATTACCAACCCAACCCTAATGATCATAACTTCCAAAAGTACCATAGAAGATTGGGCCCTACAACTCACCTGAAAATTATATGTGTGTGTACTTGTGTGTGGTGCACCATCATCATGGAGATCATAACACAACAACTAGATGAGATCACAATGCAAAAATTTACTCAACCAAAAATAGACTTAGGAAGATAGATGTGGCACACATCCCAATGTAACATAAAAATACAATAAAGTTTTGACTGACAACCAAATAGATGATCCATGTCCATGACCAACATTATGCCAAGAAATTCTAAGAAAATATGGTTGCATGCAAAATGAGGTAAAAACCCCAATAACTAGAAAAATTTGAAATTAAAATCTATTTGGTCCTTGGGCGCAAAACCCTTAAAAATCTAATCATATTTGGGTTTCAACGTTGTATGCAAAAATTTCCATCATAATAGCATGAAACCCCAAACCCCATCCTAAAAAAAAAGGAAAATGTTCGTAGCTAACCAATCAAGTAGAACTAGAAAATAGAAACTGAGGGGAACACTAGTTCTCAACCTCCTAACAAACTGCTATCAGAAACAAAAAATGAAACAAAGTAGGAACAAGAAAATAGGAAAGCCCCAACTAATAAAAAAAGGGGAAAAATTGAAATCAGCCTAATAAAATAAATACCCTACTGATACTACTGAAAGTGATGGTAAAACAAGGTCTGGCTGAGCTAGACCCAATGAGACTGACCTTGTGAAGATCCCATGCACATGGCTCTAGGAATGAGTAGAAAGCTATCCAATAAGGAATGGGGATTTCAAATAAGCTCTCAAATTTATAAATTGCAAAATTGAAAAGTGAGAAAACAGATCCATTTTTCAATACTTATTGACTTTTTGAGTGAATAGTCAATTAGGAAAAATAATCATTTAGGCTAGCTAGACTTTGAATGGACCCAAAATAAAATAGGTTACAAACTTTGAATGGACCTCTAAATTTACAAACACACTCACTAGTCTAATCACATAATGTAGATGCATTCAGATTTAATAATCATCGAAAGGTTTAACTAAGCAATTAAAATAAGGATACATCAACCATAGAGGGATGAAATTGGTAAAATATGAATACCTAAATCACTAACTCCATAAGCCACTACCAAGGATATAATTTCAGCACACTAAAACACATGACCAAGTTTAATTGCATATAATATCATAGCTGAAGCAATAATGCATTAAATACCTAATTAATCTATTTACATCACTCACATTTTGCATGTAGAATACTAAAGCAAGAATGAAGTAAATCACCATAGCAAGTAAAATCCATCACATAACATAATTAGAAAATATATCCAAATACTAGATAATTAGATATCATCATAGACCTACTATCATTTCAAAACGGCATCAACATGCAATATGATAAACTGAATAGCATAGCATTTAAGCATCTATGGTACTGAATTAAAGTATAACATCCAGCTCTCAGGTCATCTAAAGATACATAAAATTAGAGTATCAAGTATCTCCTAAATCAAAAGAGAAAAGGTAGAGACTGCAAACACAAGAGGCACTAAATCCTCCCTCGCTAGCATAGGATTACTCTTGGAAGCTAACAAAATGATAGGAGTACAATCCCCTCAGTCATGTAACATCTTCTCAGGTCATAGAGGTCTCATCACTTGGTTCCCATTGGACCCTTACATGGTCAATTTCTTGACATTGCAAGGTCAGCCTCCACTACTATAGGATACAAATGGGCTCCAAAGTAAGCTACCCCTCTACTACCTACAAAGCATCCCAATCAAGAACATGGGTCACATCCAAAATATGCTACCTGAAAACATAAACATGAGAAACATTGTGGATGCACGATAGGCTAGGTGGCAATGCTAGTTGATAAGAAACAAGACCAATCCTGTTGAGGATCTCAAATGGTTTGACAAAATGTGGCACCAACTTAGAGCCTTTCCCATTATGGATGGGGCTCTTCGTCAACCACACTTTTAGAAACACCTTGTCACCAACAAAAAACTAATGATCCAACCTATGGACATTTGCATACTTATTTTGCCTATCCTAAGTAGTAACCAAATGATCTCTAACATGAACAACCTATTGCTCCATATCCTAAAGCATCTCTAGAGCCAAAATAACTTAATCCTCTAAGTGATCCCAACTCAAAGGGGTATGAAATGGTCTACCATAAAAGGCCTGAAAAGGTGACATGCCAAGAGAACTATGATACACATTGTTATATGCAAATTCAAAAAGGTACAAATAGTCCTTTCACTTCACCTACCTATCCATAAAATGCATATAAAGCATATCCTCTAAAACCAAATTCACTCTCTCAGTCTGACCATCAATCTTTGGGTGATAAGTCAAACTAAAATTGAGTTGCATGCTCAAAGCATGTTGTAGGGATGTCCACAATGCAGAAGTAAACATTGGATCTCTATCCAAAATAATCTGAAGAGGAATCCCATGCAAATGAACAATATCCTCCAAGAAAACATGGGCTACAAAAGAAATTGTGAAGGATGCCCTCATGGGTTATAAATGTGCTACCTTAGACAACTTGTTCACTGTCACCATAAAATCATGCCTCTATGATGACATAGGAAACCATGTGATAAAATAAATAGATATCATATCCCACTTCCACTTTGGAATGCTATGCAGTTGCAAAAGACCTATCAGATGTTGATGCTCTACCTTCACTCTCTTGCACTCAAGACATCTAGTAACAAAATTAGCAACATCACCTCTCATACCTACCTAAAAGTACATCTATTTGAGATCAACATGCATCTTCTTAACACCAGGATGTGCAGAATATGGTGCATGATGCACTTTTGTGAAAACTAAGGTACAAAGATCATCTAACATAGGTACATATATATGCCCCAAGTGTCATAGTAGTACATCAAACTCAAGCATATAACCCAAAAATCTCCCCTCAAGGGTATGTCCAAACTTGATCTTTGCCCTCAGCTCTTGATACCAAGTGTCACTAGGTAAAGCATCCAAGATATGACATTGCAAATCCACTCCCAATGACATCATTGATACATCATGTCACCTCCTACTTAAGGCATCTATGATAACATTCTCCTTTCCTTTATTTTAATTAACATCAAAGTCATACTTGCACAAGAAATAAATCCAACAACATTATTATGCATTCAGGTTTGGATAAGTAAAGATATACTACAACCTCCTATGATTTCTATGCAACTCAAACTAGTGTCCCAAAATAAAATGCCTCCAATGGACAAGGGCATGCACCATGGACATGAGTTCCAAATCATGAGTGTGTTAGTTAAGCTCATGCTCCTTGAGTTTCCTAGAATCATATGCAATCACTTGACCATCCTCCATCAACACTACACCTATGCCTTCCAGTGAAGCATTTGTGTAAACCATAAAATCACCTATGGGATTAGGCACTACAAGGACTAGTGCACTAGTCAAAAACTCCTTAAGATCATTAAACACTACCTCACACTAATCTAACCAAACATACTTCTTCCCTTTCCACTGACAAGAAGTGATGGGATGAGCTACTCATGAGAAATCATTCACAAAGTTACAATAGTAACTTGGAAATCCCATTAAACTACTAACTACTGAGACATTAGTGGGTACTAGCCAATCCATGATAGCATGAATCTTCTCTAGATCCACTACAATTCCATCACCAATGATGATTTTTCTCGAATATTTCACCTCTAGTTGGAAGAACCCACATTTACTCAATTTTCCATACAACTAATGGTCTCTCAAGCACTGCAATACCTAATGTAAATGGATTTCATGATCCTCAATAGTCTTTGAATAAATCAATATGTCATCCAGGAATAGAATGATGCATTGATCAAAGTAAGTAAAAAATACACCATTCATCAAACTTGTAAATATTTATGGTGCATTGATTAACCCAAAGGGTACAACCATGAACTCATAATGCCCATACCAAATACGAAAAGTTGTTTGATGAATGTTAGCTTCCTGAATACAAAGCTAATGGTATCCTAACTTTAAATTAATCTTTACAAACACTCATTCTCACTTCATTTGATTGATCAATTCATCTATCCTTGGCAAAGGATAATGGTTCTTCATCATCATCTTATTCAACTGCTAGTAGTCAATGCACAAATGCAATGAACCATCCTTCTTCTTTATGAAGATGACTGGTGAACCCCATAGTGATATACTAGAATTAATATGGCTCTTAGCCAACAATTCCTCTAACTATAATCTAAGCTCACTCAACTCTTGAGTAGTCATGTAGTAAGGAGCTTGTGAAAATGGCTCTTCTTCGGGTTCAAGATCAATCTAATAATCAATGTCACACTATGGTGGCATACCTAGAATCTCATCAAGAAATACATTTTCATACTCACAAAGGAGTAGGTGATCATCAAGTATCACCATACAATTCTTATCTTCATCAAGATCACTAATAGAAACAAGTAATAACTGACAATCTCTCTACACACTCCATGTCAACAGATTAGCTAAGATTGTTTGAAGTGAGACTAGTCTCTAAACTCCCAAAAGTTCCACCTACCCACCTACATCATCAACAAACTATACCATCTTATGATGAAAATCAATATTTTCCTGATGGGAGGCTAACCAATTCATTCCCAACACAATTTCATATGATCCCATAGGTAGAATCCATAGATCTGCTATAATGGTAAAGGTTCCCAATTTCAAACTATAGTAGCTGACCAAAGAGTATAGCCACTTTGGAACTTGTGGCTAACTCAACCTACCACCTGTCAACCTAATGCACTTCCATTAGCCCACTTGCATCATCAACACACTATACCATCTTATGATGGCAATTGATATTTTCCTGATGGGAGGGAAACCAATTCATTCCCAACATAATTTCATATGATCCCATAGGTAGAATGCATAGATCCACTATGATGGTAAAGGTTCCCAATTTCAAACTATAGTAGCCAACCAAAGAATACAACCACTTTGGAACTCGTGGCTAATTCAACCTACCACTTATAGCCCTAAAGCACTTCCACTAGCCCACATCATTAAAAAAGAGATAGTAATATGAAAGAATTAGACACACCTAAATCCAATAAAACTAAAGAAAAAATATGATACAATGTACATGTAGCCTTGACTACTATACCTTGATGATCTACTTGATGGTTGTGAATTGCTACAAAGACTTGGTGATTCTTACCAGCATCTCCTTTTTGGAAATGATTAAAAAGATCATGAATGAAGAATGATGGAACTGGTAAAGAATTCTTCCAATCATTTTTTTATCATTGATGTCAAACTTACTACTTGCAAGAGTGACAATTGCTTAATTGATCCAAATACTATCAATTGGTTGATTGACAAGGTGGAGGCAATCAATAAGATGTAACTAGAGCACCTAGAGAAAGGTTGAAGTTATGATGTTGTAATGAAGTATTAGGATCAGCTAAGCCATTGATGAAATAGTGTATTGATGACATACTTTAAGACATAGGGAATGGACACACTAAGACACATCAAAGATGTAAGGTTTAACTAAAGTTCATTTGAGAGAGCTGAGCAAGCTAGTTGAACACTAGAAAATTCTTAGTTGAAGCTGAGAAATTTCAACTTTAGTATGTGCCAAGCAATCCTTGAGGTGTTGAGTAACATAGGATTGTTCAGGTGTCGAGTAACACAAGATTTTTCAGGTGTCAAGTAACACATGATTGTTTAGGTGCCAAGTAACATAGGATTGTTCAAGTGCTAAGTAACTCAGGAAAAGACTTTAGGTACTCAACATCAATAAATGTAGTAGAAGCTAAGTAACACAAAAGGTGTCGAGCATCAGTATACCAATGATGCTAAGTTGCTGCATTATTTGTTAAGTCCAAAGATTTCCCAGATCAGTAATGATAAGTTTGTTACATTGAATTCTGTGAATTAGTTGGATGATAAGGATGATGACTAGATTTCATAGAATTTTATGTAAACCATGCAAACCAATTCAAGGAAAATACTAATGGAATTATCATGAAGTTTCTGAAAGAAATGATTTGGAGGGAAAACAATATCATTCTCCTAGATCAAATCAAATTGATGAAGCAGGAAGATTTGAGCAAAAAATGAAGAATAGAACTTCTTTATAAGGAGTTATAGGTTAGAGATCAAATGGGAGAGAGTGAGTTGGTCACAAGTGTGGTAGTGTGAAGAAGTCAAGAGAAGGCTAGTATGAATTGTCAATAAAAGGACACAGTGACAAGTAAGTACAAAGGATTAAGACTCTAAGTTGATCAAGTGACCATAGAGTGCATTAAAATAATGAGTAGAAGAACTCAAGGAGATAGATCTTGAAGGGTGGACAAGCTGTCAACAATGTAAGGAAGAAAAGCCAAGAAAAGAAAAGAATAGAAGAGTGATATGAAATCTGCAAGGTTAGAGTTATAATCTTTATCAGGTCAAAACCTTTTTAATACTTTCTTACCATTGTATTAGATATTTAACTCCTACATTTCTAGGTTAGCTTAGCAACTAGGTTGATAAGCCTCAGGAAAAGGATAGAAGATCCCCAAGAGAAGGATAAGAGATCCTTAGGAGAAGGATAGGAGATTCTTAGAGAGGGATAAAAGATTCTTTTGAGAAGGTGACTATAAATCTCATGGACTTGGGTGGGCCTAACAATTCTATGTAAATCCTTTAATAGGGTGGCATTCTTAGTTGAATGTTCTTAAGTCCTCTAACAAGACACACTCCTAACAGGGTGTAGAAATCCTTTATTAGGGTCACATTTAATAGTGTTTTGTAGCCTTTAATAGGGCAGGCCTTTAACAAGGGAAACCATCAGAAGTGGTTGAAATCAATTGCACAGTTATTTTGTGGGTATCATCCCCACCCCAGATTTACCTTTTTATTCTTGGAGGGTTTCTAGGTCACCAAAATCCTTTGTGTTATGTGGTGATGCATGTTTACTTTTCATGATTGTTTAATGTTCAATTCCATGCATGATAATTTCAATTATATGCCTTTAAGGATTTCACAAGGAAGTAAAAAGGCTAGGAAGAAAAACCAGTATTGGACATTATTGGACCTTGAATAACTAATTCATCCCCCGTCCCCCTCCCCCCACCTCTCAATTATTGTAAAAGAATTCTAAAAATTGGTATTAGAGCCCACTACTGATTTGTTTCAAGGTAGTGGTAGCTGGAAGATCAAGATGTCCAAGAGAGAAGTTCCCAAGCTAAACAAAGACAACTTTGTTGCATGGAAAAGTTTGATGAAGCTGCACCTTGGATCAATAGATGACTATGCACAGACCTCAATCATAGTTGATCATGTAGATCTTATAGGACCCCTCACTAGAGAAGACATGAGCAAGAAGAAGGAGCACAATCAAGCGATGTTAGATATTGCTTCAGCACTAAGCTATGTCGAGTATGATGACATCAAAGAATGTTGTACTACACATCAGATGTGGCAAACATTATAAAAAATGTATGAAGGTGATGATAATGTCAAGAAAGCCAAAAGAGAGAGCCTAAGAGGAAATTTTGTTGACATGAAAATGGAAGAAGGAGAGAATGCTACTCAATATGGTGCAAGGATGAAAGAACTGGTAAGTTCCATAAGAAGCCCAGGAGGATAGTTATCAAAAGATATAGTATGTAGCAAATACTTGAGAACTTTTCTTTGTATCTATGATATAAGAGTATCAGCAATCCAATAGCTAAGGTGTGTACCAGGAAACACATTTTCATTTGAAGGAATAACTGGAAGACTCACTGCCTTTGAGCTATCCAACTTTGACAACTACAATTTAGAAAACTTTGAATCTACATTCAAAGCCAAGATGACAATAAAAGACAATGAGGAGGTGCAAACAAAGAAAAAGAGTGGAAAAGGAAAGTATGAATCTAGTGACAAAAACACTGATGAAGATGATGTAGACCGATAAGAGGCATTACTAGCGAGAAGATTTCAAAGAGGAAGAGGCAAATTCAAAGGTAAGCTGCAAATCATTTGTTTTTATTGTAATGAAGTTGGTCACATTGTAGCTAAATGCATACAAAAGAAAATTTACAAGGATGGATGCAACCTCAAGAACAAGAAAGAAGACAACAAGGATTATAAAGGTAAAGGAAAAAGATGCTACATTGTTGAAGACTCTAACGAGAATGATGACGAAGTAGTCTATGTGGCTATGAAAGATGAATTAGATGAAGATGAAGCAACTACCCTGGTAACCTGCATGAAAAAGAATAACAAATGGATCATAGACAACAGATGCTCTAATCACATGACTAGAGATAAAAGTAAGTTCATTACCTTTGTTCAATATAAAGGAAATAGTGTTAGATTTGGTAACAATGCACCATGTCAGATCAAAGGGAAAGGTAGTATCAAGCTTATTCAAAAGATATCATGTGATAATGCATACTATGTTGAAGGTCTAAATTATAACTTGTTAAGTGTTTCACACTTAGGCAACATAGGATGTAAGGTTGAATTTGAAAATGGAATTGCCAAGATCTATGATTCTCAAGGAAGTCTAATAGGAAAAGTTGACCAGACTAGGAGTAATTTGTTCTACCTAGACATGGAAGATACTTCTTGTCTCATTGTTCAAACTGATGATGTATGGTAATGGCACAAGAGGCTATGTCATGTAAAATTTTACAATCTGATAAACATCAGCAAAATGAAGAAAGTCAGAGGTCTACCAAAGTTGAAGAAGCCTAATAATACCATGTACAAACAATGCCAACTATGGAAGATGACCAAGCCAACTTTTAACAGAAAGGCTTATACTTCTAACAAAGTATTAAAGCTAGTTCATACTAACTTGTGTGGTCCTATTGAAGTACAAAACTACAAAGGTAACAAATACATGATGCTATTTATGGATGATTGTTCAAGGATGATGATAGTCATGTTCCTAATACAAAAATCAGATGCATTCCAAATATTTAAATGGTACTTGACTAGAGTTGAGAAAGAGATTGGAAAGTATTTAAAATGAATCAAATTTGATAGAGGAGGTGAATTCACATCAAGAGAATTTGAAGAATTCTATAATGAAAGAGGAATCAAAAGGCAGAAATCAGCACCTAGGATTCCACCTCAAAATGGTATAGTAGAAAGAAGGAATAGATCAGTCATTAACTGTGCCAGAACCTTAATGATGGAGAAAAATGTTGCACTCAAGTACTGGAGAGAAGCTACAAGTATTGTAGTCTACACACTCAACAAAGTTCAAGCCAAGAAAGGTAAAAATGCAACACCTTTTGAATTATTGTATGGGCATTCTCCTAATGTAAAACATTTCAAAATATTTGGATGCAAATGCTATATATATAAAGAGTCTAGAAATGGAAAATTTGATGCAAAGAGTGAGGAAGGCACATTTCTTGGTTATTCTACTAGAAGAAAAGCTTATAAATGCTTGAATGTCAATGCTAACAAAGTAGTAGAAAGCACAAATGCAAAATGTGATGAGCTTGCAGAAGTTCAAAGTGTTGAGAACACCAAGAAAGCAAAAGAATAAAAGACATTTGTATACTTTTATGAAGGTATACCTAATAATGGTGAAGTTGCAACTCAAAATGACAATCAACAACAAAATCTAGTATCTATCGAGTCACAGATAGTGAATGCCAACCAGCAAAAACATTCAGAAGCTAAGCTAAAGAATACAGAGAATTTTCATTTAGATTCTAAGAACTATCAACATGAAGGAAATGAATAAATATCTAATGAAGATACACATGAAATTTAGATTTTGAAAGAGACAATATGCAAACAAGCAAAGAACCAGTATTGGAAAAGTATGTAAGAAGACATCATCCTACAAATCAAATTATTGAAAACAAAGAGGCAAGACTAATGACAAGGAATAGACTCAGAAGTGAGACATGTCTACTCAGCAAAATGGAACCAAAAATAGTAAGTGAAGCCCTAAAAGATAATGACTGGTACAATGCTATGAAAGAAGAAATAGAACAAATTGAAAAGAACAAGACATGGACCTTGGTTTTAAGACCAACAGAAAAGAATGTAATTGGAACCAAGTGGGTGTTTAGAAACAAGTTAGATGAGAATGGTAAAATCACAAGGAACAAGGCAAGACTAGTCTATAAAGGGTATGCACAAGAAGAAGGACTAGACTATGGAGAAACTTTTTCTTGAGTTGCCAGAATGGAAGGAGTAAGGACCTTACTGGCATATGCAACCTTCAAAGGATTTAAATTCTATCAAATGGATGTTAAGTTCGTATTTCTAAATGATATACTTGAAGAGGAAGTATACATAGAGCAACCAAAAGGATTTGTTGATGAAAATAACAAAAAAAAGGCATTGCAAATTTCATGAGGCTCTATTTGGATTAAAGCAAGCTCCTAGAGCTTGGTATGAGAGACTTCACAAGTATCTAGTGCAAATAGGATTTGAAAGAACTGATGATAAAAACAACATGTACATCAAATTATAAGAAGGTAAGGATATCCTTGTATCTAAAATCTTTGTGGATGACATAGTTTTTGGAGGATAGGAAGCACTTTGCAAAAGTTTTGCTGACAAAATGAAACATGAGTTTGAGATGTCTATGTTTGGAGAAATCAAGTTCTTTGTTGGATTACAAGTACATCAACTAAAACATGGTATATTCGTGACACAATCAAAGTACATCAAAGAGATACTCAAGACGTTTGGATTGGGAGACTCCAAACCTGTCAGCACACCAATGGCAATAGGACATAAGCTTTCCAAAAATGATGAATTAGCTAAAGTCGATCAAATAATATGCAGATCCATGATTGGAAAACTTCAATATGTTGTACATAGTAGACAAGACATAGCATTAGCAGTTGCAATAGTGGCTAGATTCTCTGCTAATCCTAGAGAAAATCATCTCATGGTAGTAAAAATGATATTGAGGTATCTCAAAGGAACTAATGATTTTGGCCTATACTACAAAACGAATGAGAAGTTTGAGCTCAATGCATACACAAAGGTAAATTGGGGAGGAAACATTGATGAAAGGAAAATCACAAGTGGAGGAGCATTATTCTTAGGTAAAAGGCTAGTTACTTGGACTAGCAAGGAACAAACATGCACATCTCAGTCCACTGTAGAAGAAAAATATGTAGCAACATCAATCAATTGCATAAACATTGTGTGGCTAAAATTTCTATTGAAGTGAATGAAAGAAGAGGTAACTAAACTTATGATATTGTATTGTGATAATAAAAGTGCTATAAACATATCCAAGAATCTAGTAATGCATGCAAAAACCAAGCATATTGCAATCAAGTATCACTATGTCAGAGAATTGGTGGAAGACAAACAAGTGAAGATGGAGTACATTCACACAAAGGAACAAATTGCAGATATCTTCACCAAACTGTTGCCCAAGGATACTTATGAATATTTTAGATGCAATTTGGGGGTAATACCCCTAACTCAAGTAGTCTAAAGCAACAAAGGAGCTAACCTACATAAAAAAGGCTCAAATCATTGAAATATCAGAAAAATGATGCAGAGGATGTTAATAGGAGCAGAAACTCCAAATCAGTCACATGCATGGTGATAGAGGGAGTAAACATGAGATGCAAAGCTTATATTTAGCATGTTGAAGATCTACATCTTTGGCATTTATGTCAAAGAGGGAGATTTATGAGAAACTAATCAATGAAAGGTAAAGATATGGAGATGTATGAGAATGTATGAAAGGAGAGATGAAAGAGGGAGAAGTAGAACAAAGGATTTAGCTTGTATCAGTAAAAGAGGGATACATGACAAAAAAGAAGAAGATATGTAAAGACAACAAGTACTCTATTTGCTGGTAACTAAGTTGATCGGCTTGATTAATTGATCAGTTTTTTTTTTCATCAATGCCAAAAAGGGAGATTGTTGGAAATGATTGAAAAGATCATGAATGAAGAATGATGGTACTAGTAAATAATGCTTTCAATAATTTTTTCGTCATTGATGTCAAACTTTCTACTTGCAGGAATGATAATTGCTTAAATGATCCAAATACTATCAATTGGTTGATTGACAAGGAGGAGGCAATCAGTAAGGTGTAACTAGAGCACCGAGAGAAAGGTTGAAGTTATGATGTTGTAATGAAGTATCATGATTAGCTAAGCCATTGATGAAATAGTGTATTGTTGACATACTCTAAGACACAGGAAATGGACACACTAAGACACATCAAAGATGTAAGGTTTAACTAAAGTTCATTTGAGAGAGCCGAGCAAGCTAGTTGAAACCAAGAAAATTCTTAGTTGAAGCCAAGCAAGTTCTACTTCAGTGTGTGTCGAGCAAACCTTGAGGTGTTGAGTAACATAGGATTGTTTAGGTGCCGAGTAACATAGGATCGTTCAGGTGCCAAGTAACACATGATTTTTCAAGTGTTGAGTAACTTAGTAGAAGACTTCAGGTGCCAAGCATTAGTAAATGTGGTAGAAATTGAGTAACACAAAAGGTGCTAAGCATTACTAAACCAATGATGCTAAGTTGTTGCATTATTTGTTAAGTCAAAAGATTCTCCAAATCAGTAATGATAAGTTTATTACATTGAATTTTGTGAATTAGTTGGATGATAAGGATGATGAGTAGATGTCACAAAATTTTATGTAAACCATGCAAACCAATTCAAGGAGAATACTAATGGACTTATCATGAAGTTTCTCGAAGAGACAATTTGGAGAGAAAATTATATCATTCTCCAAGATCAAATCAAATTGATGAAGTGATAAGATTTGAGCGAGAAATGAAGCACATAACTTCATTAAAAGGAGTTATAGGTCTGAGATCAAATTGGAGAGAGTGAGTTGGTTATAAATGTGGTTGTGTTAAGAAACCAAGAGAAGGCTAGTATGAAGTGTCAAAAGAAGGACATAGTGAGGAGTAAGTACAGAGTATTAAGACTCTAAGTTTATCGAGTGACCATAGAGTGCATTGGTATAATGAGTGGAAGAACTCAAGGAGACAGATCTTGAAGGGTGGGCAAGCTATCAACACTATATGGAAGAAAAGCCAAGAAAATAAAAGAATTGAAGAGTGATCTGAAATCTGTAAGGTTAGAGTTGCAATCTTTATCAAGTCAAAACCTTTCTAATACTTTCTTACCATTTTATTAGACATTGAAATCCTACATTGATAGGTAAGCTTAACAACTAGGTGGATAAGCCTCAGGAAAAGGATAGAAGATCCCCAAGAGAATGATAAGAGATCCTTAGGAGAAGGATAGGAGATCCTTAGAGAGGGATAAAAGATTCTTTTGAGAAGGTGACTGTAAATCCCATCGACTTGGATGGGCCTCATAGCTCTATGTAAATCCTTTAACAAGGTGGAATTCTAAGTTGAATGTTCTTAAGTCCTCTAACAAGGCACACTCCTAATAGGGTGTAGAAATCCTTTAACTGGGTCACATTTAATAGTGTGTTGTAGCCTTTAAAAGGGAAAGCCTTTAATAGGGCAAACCATCAGAAGTGGTTGAAATCAATTGTGAAATTATTTTTTGGGTATCATCCCCACCCTAGTTTTACCTTCTTATTCTTACAGGGTTTTTGGTTCACCAAAATCCTTTGTGTTATGGTGTGATGCATGTTTACTTTTCATGATTGTTTAATGTTCAATTGCATGCATGATAATTTCAATTATATGCCTTTAAAGATTTGACAAGAAAGTAAAAAGGTTAGGAAGAAAAACCAGTATTGGACCTTGAATAACTAATTCACCCCCCCTTTTAGTTATTTTAAAAGAATTCTAACACTCCTATAGTAGGCTCAGATCTTACTCTTCCTTTACAAGGTACTAAAGATGATTTGATAGAGCACTCAAAATATTTATGGTCAGGCTGGCCACAAGAATAATAGTTTCCTCCAAAGTTGGAACCTATTTTGCGACCACCCTAGGTAGCCCTAGGATAAGTTGCACTACCCTTGCTAATATTTTGCTAAACACTTTGAGGGGGATGATCCTACTGAGATTTTTTTCCTCAATACTAGTTATCTCCTTTCTTCCCTAAGGTACTAGAAGACTATCTACCCTTTGTCCAATAACTCTTGTTATTCTTATGGTGATAACCACCTTGAGAGGGTTCTGATTAGACTTGGCCCTTCTCGAAATATTGAGTGAACTATGCATCCTACCCTAAACTCCTTGCACTTTGGCTCTGAGAACTAGATCTACTACTGAAACCTCTACTAAAAGTTTCCTCTAAAATACATGCATTCTCAACAGTAAGAACAAAAGTCCTAGGATGATGTATATATACTTCTCCAATCAGGTCATCCTTAAGGCCTCAGATGAAATCATGAGCCAGGAGAAAATCATCATGGTTGTATCATGAGTACTTCCTAAGCTCAAATAAATTTCATACTGATCTAGTGGCATGTTTCTTTGTTGAATTGTGTGGAACTCATCAACACAAGCCTCTATGAACTAAGGAGATAGTAATCTCTCATGGAACAACTCTTCAAATATCTCTTAGGTGAGATCTGTAATGCTGATCTAGAGCTTCTACTCCTCAATATTCCTCCATATGGATGCATGGAGCCTCAACTACATAATTTCACAATGTACCCTCAAATTTCTTGCATTTGGATACAAGGTGAAGCAGTTCTCCATGTCCAAAAACCAAGTTTTTCCCTTGAGGCTACTTCCCTTACCATTATACAATGGTAGTTTGGATTGATTAAGAGACATCATAATATGCAACCGGATGGAATCTTCACCATTTTAGTCCCTACCACCCCAAAGGTGCCCTCAGCCACCTAGTGGAGTATGAGAAAATTCACACTCATGTTCCTCCTCTATATGATGTAAGTGATGGGAATCCCCATGATGGGATCCCTCCTCCTGGTTATGATCTTGTTAGCATTCCTCTACATGAGGGCCCAACTAAGAAAGAATCTCTTGAAGCACTGGCATCAATGCCCCCACATTATTATGTTCATTATTACTCTATTCTCCCTCTCCTTCCTAACATAACTCTTCTTGGTGTTCTCCATCATTACCACTATAAGTACCATCCCAACCACTAGGTCTATGTGTAGGAGGCATCACTATGGGAACAATAAGACAATGTTAGAACAACCAAGTCATGAGTATAATAATTAAATCCATTAACTAATAAGTTATCAAAATAACAACCATAATATAATAATACACAATAGAAAACAAAACCATAATGGAAGCTTAACATAGAGATCCCAATGTTTCAACATGGGCTCTAATACCAAATGTAATACCCCACATAGAGATCCTTGGAAAAAAGGATAAATATAAGCCAAGATAAATTTTTTGAACAAGTATGGATGCACATGACATACAACATACGAGTATCAAAAGGATTACAACAGAAGATTAACCAAACATCCTGACAGCAATGAATCTCCAAACACCACTAGTGACCAAAATGACTAACAATGGAAGACACATTAGTGAAGTCAAAATGAAAAAATTCAAAATTCAAAATGCAATGCTAAAGGATTGAAGAGCACCTAAGAGGGTAGCCAAAACAATTCCTAAAATGTTCAAGTCAAATCAAAAAGTTCTCATCATCTACCTGAATAGTTTTTTTTGTGAATACTAGGAAATACTTTAAAATAGCCCTATGAGATACCTTCTAGTGTCACATGACCTTTCTCAAGAAGGTGGGTGACACTTTCAGGGTTTGGGTGACACTCCTCAAAAGGGTGTGTATTGTATGACACTTCTTTAAGGGGTTTGTGATACTATCTAGTATCGCATGATATTTCTTCCTCAGAGGTGTGACACATTGTAGTATTGTACAATAAAACTCCTTTAGTCATGCGACACTTTATAGTATCACCCCATGCTGACACATGGTCACCCATGAAATGCATAAAATTCTCTAAGGCCAAACTAAATATTAAAACAAAGTTTAGAACCTCTATACTATGGGGTACCAGATCCATAATTTGTGGTGTAAACACTTGAACACAATATTAAATGATTAAAACTAAATCTAACCATCTAACAAGTAGTGAAGGAAAAGTACAGAAGGAAACATCATAGTGTACTAAAAAAATATTGCAATGAGCAAAACAACCAAACCAACTATGTGGTTCCTCCCAACAATAATAGCATCATAAGACCATCATGGACTCTAGCCATACCCCATGCATAACTTCCCAAACTACCAACCAAATTGTCATTGATATCTTATGAGGATGCCACTACTAAAAGATGCCACAACATAAGAGTATGGAAATCTAACATGCTAGAAGTAAAGCATAAGATAATCCTACAAAATAGATTAACATCATTGATCATATGGTAATCATCATAAAGAGGAAATGTGTCAATAAACTAACATCATCTAAACATGATATATAAGCATTCCAATGAAAGCATAAATCATAAGAAAGCATACTCCAAAACCCAAAGTACCAAGTGAAAAAATCTAGCAACAATCGCACTAAGACTATAGAGCATCTATGTACATCAGTCTTCAATAATGGTATAGGTAGCTATGTGTCCCAACCATGTGGAATCCATGGAACCACTCCCATCATGTTGATGGAGATAATGATCCGACCGAAATCATACATAAAGCACAACATCCATGGCTAAAGAAAATGCTAGATAAAATGATGACTCATACCAAGAACATAGACAATATGTAAACTACAAGTCCTAGTTAGACACTAAATGGTTTGCTAAATAGGGGCTAATATCATGGAGAGTCGCTTGGAATCAAAAAGCCCAAGCTTAGATCATGCAAATTCAACTCCCTTAATGGAAAGACTCTAGCATGAATTATGATCTTAAGTTTAATTTTCACCTAGTGTTTTATTTAGTTATCATTTAATCAAACCTTCCTTCACCAACCCTCTGGACACAATGATCACCAAGCTATTAGATTGATGCCCCCCGATATGCTACCCTAACCTACACATGCTCATCTAATGATGACTTCCCATAGGCATGCAAATTCCCAACCCAATTCCAATGATCATAACTTTCAAAAGTACCACATAAGATCAAGCCCAACAAGTCACCCAGGAGTTGCATGCAAATGTACTTGTGTGTGGCACACTACCATCATAAAGATCATAACACAGGGACTAGATGAGAAAAAAATGTAGAGAGTCACCCAACCAAAAATAGACTTGGGAGGATGAATGTGACATGCCTCCCAATGTAACATAAAAGTGCAATAAAGGTCCAAATGACATCCAAACAGATGATCCAAGTCCATGACTGACATCATGCCAAGAAAACTTGAGAAAATAGGGTGGCACATAAAATGAGGTAAAAATCCCAAAAATTAGAAAAATCTGAAATTAAAATCCATTTGGAATTTGGGTGGAAAACTTTAAAAATACAATAATATTTGAGTTTGGACACTGTATGTACAAATTATCATCATAATGGTGTAAAACCCCAAACCCCCATCCCAAAAAATTGAGAAAATATTTATACCCAACCAACTAGGAAAAATTAGCGAACAAAAATGGAGGGGAACACTAGTTTTTAGCCTCCTAACAAACTACTACTAGAAACAGAAGAAGAAATGAAGAAGAAACAAGAAAATGGAAAAGTTGTACTTGATAATAAAAGAGGCAGAAACTGAAATCAGCCTAACATAATAAATACCCTGTCGATACTATCGAAAGTGACAGTAAAGGAAGTTCTCCCTAAGCCAGATCCAATGAGGCTGACCTTGCAAAGATTCCATGCTCACAACTTTTGGAAAAAGTAGAAAACCAATCCTTCAGAAAGAGGATTTTAGAAAAGCTCTCCAATTTCTAAATTGCAAAATTGAAAAGTGAGAAAACAAATCCCTTTTACAATACTTATTCACTTTTTTAGTGAATAGTTGATTAGGGAAAATAGTGAGTTAGACTAGCTAGACTCCGAATTGACCCAAAAAAAAAATAGATTATTCCTTGTAATGAGAATTCACTTAGGGAAAAGCTACTAGAAATTAAATTCAATAAGATTTAATGCCCAAAAACCCAAAATCACATAAAATCCCTTAACAATTTCTATGACAATGCGAACCTTTAATGTATAGACATGCTCATTGGTCTAATCACATAATGCAAATGAGTTTAGATTTAATAATCACTAAAAGGTTTTATTAAATAATTTAATAAGGATACATCAACCATACAGGGATGAAATTGGTAAAATACAAATAGTTGAATCACTAACTCCATAGCCCACTACCAAGGATATAATTCCTACACACTAAAACACATGATCAAGTGTAATTGCATATAATATTATAACCAAAGTAATAATGCATTAAATACCTAATTAATCCATTTACATCACTCACATTCTCATATAGCACATTAAATCAAGAATGAAGTAGATCACCATAGCATAAAATTCATTGCATAACATAATTAGAAAATATGTCCAAATAATGTATAATCAAATATCATTATAGACCTATTGTCATCTCAACATGGCATCAACATGCAATATGATAGATTGAACAACATAGCTATAAAGGATCTATGGTACTAAATTAAAGTATAATATCTAACACTTAGGTCATTGTTGAGAATAGATTGAAAATAGTACAAAGAGGGAGATTGTTGAGATCAAATTGAAGAAAACTATTGTTTGAGGGAGATTGTTGAGAATAAAGTATGTTAAATATGTTTCAATCATTGTTTTTTTCCTAATGTCAAACCTACTATTTGTTGGTAAGACAACTACTTATATGATTTAAGTACTATCACTTATTTGATTGATGAAGAGGATTTGATCAAAAGATGTAACAATAGCACCTAGAGGAAAGGTTGAGTTATGATTATGTAAAGAAGTACAAGAATTGGTTAAGATTGTGATAGCATGATGTATTGATAATCTACTTAAAGTTAAAAAGGCTAGTTACACTAAGAAAGTTTAGAAGAAGAAGTTACAAAAAATTTGTTTGCCAAGCTTGATCGAGTGCATAGTAGGTGTCAAAAAAAGTTAGTGCAAGCTAAGTAGAAAATTGATTGGAGCTAAGTAAAAGTCTATTATAGTGTATGCCGAGTAGAATAGTGGATGCTGAGTAGATTTTAGTTGATGCCAAGCACAAGTAAAATTTAATTTGTACTGAGTGATTTTATAGAGGATGCCAAGTAATGCAATATGTGCACAAAATTAGAAGCAAGATAATGTCGAGTGACTACATTTTTAAAAGATCATGAATTTGATGAATCTGAGCTGACAAGTTTATTTTCATGGATTATGTGAACCGGGTGGAAGATAATATTGATGAGTTGGAGGAACAAAATTTAAGGTAAACCATTTCTAGCCAAATTCAAGGTAAAGCATTTTTAGGAAAATTCAAAAAGGATTAAAGGATAAATTTCTAGAAGAGATATGAAATATGAGATAGATTTATTGTATACTACCTAATCTATCCTAACCCTAAATTGGACAATGGGGAATGAGCAAAAAAAATCTTAATTTCCTATTTACAAGAATGACTAGTCAGAAACAAAGGTTGTCATGCATGAGAACCTAAGGAAGACAAGGAGTCAAGGGTTTTGCTTCATTTAGTGACCTAAGAGAAGAGTCTATATTAGCATGTTAAGTAAGAAGGCTTAAGGGTATGAATACTTGAAGGGTGAACAACCTATCAGAGCCACAATGAGTGAAGGGCAAGAAAAATTGAGGACTGAACCATACATCTATAATCTGCAAATGGAGTTGTAAGTTGTTATCAGATCAAGCCTTACTATTACTCTCTAATAATTGTATCAGTCTAGGGTAAATCATTTGGATTAAGGTTTACCTAATAGTCATTTGTAAATCTTTTAATCAGGTGACATTTCAAGCGAATTGTCTAAAGTCCTCTAACAAGGCTCACTCCTAACAGAGTGATTGAAATCCTTTAACAAGGTCACATTTAATACTCTATATTGTAATTTTTAATAGGGTTGGCCTTTCACAGGGCATTACTTTAGAAGAGTGAAAAAGAGTAGCATGTTACTAATGGTTTTTTAAAAATTGAATTTCAACATAAATCATTGTGTCAAGTGTGTTAATGAATCTGTTATGTTTCATGTTTACATTTCTGCAAGTTCATTTAATAGTCTCCTATGATATTTAAGTGTCTACATAATCTTATGGATCCATGCATGATGATAAATGTTTTATGGGTTCACTAATCCATGAAAAGTTTTATTTGGACATTTGGACCTTGGAGGTAAAAGTACAAAGTTGTGTCACCATTCAAGCTGACTTATCAAAATGATTAAATTTGAGTATTTCCATCTAAAAATTAACTTTGTTCAAACATATGATCTAAATAAATTCAATCTAGCTAATTTATATATGGTCTCACACTTTTTTCAATTAGAAATGTCTAGTAAATGCATGTTTTATACTAGTTTGTATCTAATTACAAAAGAAATAAAATTGTTTTAGAAAAATGACTTTTCAATAACTCTTACTATTTTTTATGATATTTTTTAATAACTTATAAACACCATTTTATAGATCTCAAAGTCAATAATATTCTCATATAGAGTTTCTAGTATTTTTTGATTATATATAGTATATTGTAATTAAAAAATTCTATAGGCACATATTTTAACACTCGAAAAGATGTCAATTTTGAGAAAGAAAAAATATTAAATTATATAAAAAAATTTAAAAATTATATTACATTCTAGAGGAGAGAGTCCTCTTCTAGAATGCATAATTTTTCTTCTAGTTAGAATAGATTTGTTTTGAAAAATGTGGTGGGAGATGAAAACTATCGATTTCATGTGAGATGATATTTGAATCATTATAAAAGAGAAAATATAGGTCTAAAGCCATTTTTTAATTTTTATTCTTCTAGTTATATATGTTATCTAAAAAATAGTCTAAAATCAAAAGAAAATAAATTTATTTTCATATAAGTTTGTGGTGGGAACTAGACCCCTAATTTTCAACATTTTTCAGTAGCTAAAAAATTACATATAAAAATTAGGAAAATACATCAATTCTTATTCTAAAAATTTATTTAAAATTGTAATCATAAACTTCTTCCATTTCTACACATTTCATTAGTTTACTTCAATTTCAAATTCTAAATAATAATACCAATATTATGTCATTGAAGTTGAACAATTATACTTGTGTTAGCCTTTTCCTTCACAAAAGGGTGACACAGGTTTGTACTTTTACCCTTGGATAAATGATTCACACCCCCCCCCCATCAATTTTTTTAAAGTATTCCAACAATTTTTATTAGATTCATCTACTTAAGAGGAGTAGTTTGAAGGTATTAGAAGTACAAAGATCAAGATGTCAAAAAGAGAAGTATCCAAAGCTTAATAGAGATAACTTTCCTACATGGAAAATCTTGATTGGAGAAATTAGAGATCATGCACAATCTACTATTACTACTGAACATGTTAATCCTATTGGATCCCCAACTACTAAGAATACAAAAAACAAGAAAGAACATAGCCAAGAAATGCTTGAGATTGCTTTTTCCCTCAGCTATACTAGATTTGATGATATCAAAGGCCTTGACAGTGCAAAGAAAATGTGGGATGCCTTGGCCACCGTCTATGGAGGAGATGAAAATGTTCTAAGAGCTAAATCTAAATGTCTCAAAAGTAAGTTTGATGATATGAAAATGAAAGAAGGTCAAAATATTGCTCAATATTTTTCTAGCATAAAAGAAATTATTAATGTAATTAGAGAAGATACTAGAAAAATAGATGATGGTACTGTGTTAAGAAAAAATTTAAGGACATTGTCACTTGTATACGCTATTAGAGTATTTGCAATTCAAGAGCTAAGATGTATAACAGGGAATAATCTATCACTTAAAGGTTTGGTAAGTAGACTCACTACTTTTGAGCAATTTAATTTTAATAATTACAAACCTAAACATATTGAATCTGCTTTCAAAGCTAAGGTGTCACTAAAGGAATCTGATGAGAAGAAAAAGAAGAAAAAGATAAAGTATGTGTCTAGTGATAATAAAACAGATGAGGATATTGTAGAATAGCTTGAAGCAGTACTAGAAAAAATATTTCACAAAGGTAAAGGAAAGTTCAAAGGTTAAATGCCTATCATCTATTTCAAATGCAATGAGGTTGGTCATATTGCTACTAGATGTCTAGAGAAGATGAACTACAAAGGTTGTGACAAGTACAAAAGTAGGAGAGATGAAGACAACAAGGACAACAAAGAAAAAGGCAAAAAGTCATGCTACATTACTAAAGAGGAAATAAAAGATAAATCTGATGAACATGATGATGAAGTGGTGTATGTTGCAATGAAGGATGAATCTGATGAAGATGAGGCAACTGCACTTGTGGCTTGTATGAACAAGAATGAAAGATGGATCATTGATAGCAAGTGTTTACATCACATTACTAGAGATAAAAGTAAGTTCATTAACCTAAATTGTTATGATGGAAATAGTGTAAATTTTGACAATGATGCACCATGTTTGATAAAAGGAAAAGGTTCTATCAAACTCATAGAAAAGATTGTATGTAACAATACTTACTATGTTGAAGGAATTAACTATAATTTGTTGACTATTTCACACCTAAATAATTTAGGATGCAAGGTTGAGTTTGAAAATAATATTGCTATGATATCTAACACAAATAGAAAACTTATTGGAAAAGGTGCTCAAACTAGAAGTAATCTATTCTATCTTGCAATAGATGATGCTACTTGTTTAGTTGTAAAATTTGACTACATATAGGTATGGCACAAGAGGTCATGTCATGTCAATTTGATAACTTGGTCAGTGTCAGTAACATGAGAAAAGTTAAAAGTTTGCCAAACTTAAAGAAGCTTGATAATGTAATGTGCAAACAATGTTAGTTAGGTAAAATGACAAAGTAAAGTTTTAAGAGTAGAACTCATACCTCTAAAGGTACATTAGAAATTGCTCACACTAACTTGTGTGGATGAATTAAAGTGTAAAGCTACAAAGGAGATAAGTCCATTATGCTATTTTTTGATGACTATTCTAGAATGATGATAGTTTTGTTTTTGAAACAAAAATTTGATGCTTTCAAAATGTTCCAATGGTACTTAGCAAGAGTCAAGAAAGAAACAAGTAAAAGTATGAAGTGTTTCAGATCTAACAGAGGAAGAGAATTTACATCAAAAGAGTTTGAGATGTTTTGTAATCATAGAGGAATCAAAAGATAGACATCTACACCTAGAACCCCTCCACAAAATGGAATAGTTGAAAGAAGGAATAGGTTTATAATGGTTTGTACTAGAACACACATGATGGAGAAAAATGTTGCTTTGAAATACTAGAGAGAAGTTGTAAGTATAGTTTTTTATACCTTGAATCATGTACAAGTCAAGAAAGGTACTCATTTAACACCTTTTGAACTATGATATGGATACTCACTCAATGTAAAATACTTTAGAGTATGCAAGGAAATGTTACATTCTTAAAGATTTTACGAATGGTAAACTAGATGCAAAAAGTGAAGAAGGTATATTCCTAAGATATTCCACAAGAAGTAAAGCTAATAAATGTTTAAATTCTAATGCTAACAAAGTTGTGTAAAGTGCAAATGTAAATTTTGAAGAATATACAAAAGTAATGAGGCTAAACTTATGAAAGAACTAGAAGAATATAAATCATTTGTATACCCTTCTGAAGGTATGCTTGCTACAAAAGATGCTACAAATCAAGCTACAAACCAACAAAAAGTTTTAGTGACTGCTGAGTCACATACTATGAATGCCAAGTTGCATTTAGGAACCAAGCTACATTTATATGTTGAGTTATAGAATGAAGTTGAAGCACATTTAGATTTAAGGATTAGTAGAGATGTTGAGCTACCTAAAGAAACAAGATTTGAACCAATAATATTCAAATATGTCAAAATACATCATCCTTCTAGACAAATTATTAAAGATAAAGATGCTAGACCAATGACAAGAAATAGATAAAGAAATGATACATATTTTTTGAGCATGAAGGAACCCAAATTAGTGAGAGATTCTTTAGAAGATGTGGAATGGAGTAAAGCCATGTAAGAAGATATTAAACAAATTAAGAAAAACAAAACATAGACTCTAGTTCCCAAACTAGAAAACAAAAATGTGATTATCACCAAGTGGGCATTCAAAAATAAACTAATTGAAAATGGAAAAGTCACAAGGAACAAGGAAATATTAGTTTGGAAAGGATATGCACATGAAGAAGACATTGACTATGGAGAGAAATTTTCTCCTATTTCTAGATTGGAAGGAGTAGAATTTTACTTACTTATTCTGCAAACAAAGTTTTCAAATTTTAACATATGGATGTTAAATATGCATTTTTTAATGGAATATTAGAGGAAGAAGTTTACATAGAATAGCCAAAAGGATTTGTTTATTTTAACACTAAGAATATGGTATGTAAATTAAACAAAGCTCTATATGGTTTGAAACAACCACCAAGAGCATGGTATGAGAGACTTCATAAGTATCCTATGAAGATTGGATTTCAAAGGACTGATGAAAACAACAATCTGTGTGTAAAGATAGAAAAAGGGAAAGGTAGTTATATAAAAAAAATTATTGATGATATCATATTTGGAGGTCAAGATGCCTAATGTAAGGCTTTTGCAAATGAAATGAACCAAGAATTTGAAATGTCTATGTTTGGAGAGATTAAATTCTTTGTGGGTTGCAAGTATATCAGTTGAAATAAGGTTTATACATCACTCAGTCAAAGTATGTCAAGGAAATAATGAAAACTTTTTGGATTGAAGGATTTGAAACAAGTAAGTACACCTATGGTGATAGGACACAAGTTGTCAAAGAATGATGATTTAGTTGAGGTAAATCAAACATGTATAGGTCTATGATTGGAAAATTACAATATGTAGTACATAGAAGACCTGACATTGCATTATCCATAGGGATAGTTGCAATATTCTCTACTAATCTTAAGGAGAATCACTTGATGGTTGTAAAGAGAATAATGGGATATCTGAAAGGAATAGAGGAATATGGTCTATACTATGAGAAAAATAAAAAAAAATGAATTAAGAGCCTATAGTAAGGTTGATTGGACTAGAAACATTGATAACAAAAAGAGCACTCGTGGAGGAGCATTTTTCTTAGCCAAGAGGCTAGTTACATGGACTAGCAAGAAATAAAACTACACTTCACAATCTACTACTAAAGCTGAATATGTCATTGCTACTATAAATTGTACAAACATTGTACAGATCAAATAATTACCCAAAGGTATGAAGGAAGAGATCACAAAACTAGTGACACTTAATTTTGATAATACAAGTGTCATAAACATATCAAATAATCTTGTGATGCACACAAAAACTAAGTACATTGAAATCAAGTATCATTCCTTGAGAGAATTAGTTCAAGATAAAGAGATGATGGTGGAATATGTTAATACAAAAGAGAAAATTTCTAATATTTTCACAAAAGCATTACCTAAGGATGCTCATGAGTATCTTAGAGGCAAACTAGGGGTGATACCCCTATTTAAGACTATCTATGTAACATGAGGAGTGCCCTGCATCAAACATGTTGATGTTCATATTTTACACCTTTATGTAGAGGATCTTACTTTAGGAGCTACCTAAACTAATTAAAGAATAGAAACTTCAAATTAGTCACAAGTAAGGTGACAGAGGGAGAAACTAAAGAAGTTCATATCTACATGTTAAGATGACAAGTCTTTGGCATTGTTGTCAAAGAGGGGGAGATTTATTAATCTTAGAGGGAGATAGTTGCTGATTAGAAGAACAAAAATAGTGATAAATCCTAACATCTACCTAGTAAGAGGGAGATACATGAAGAAATTTAGAGGGAGTTATAAGGAATAATTTTGTAACCTATTCAAAAGAAGAAAGTTTTCGATAGAAAGAGAGATTTCAATACAAGGAATCATTTTCTTTTTGTTATTGTCTTACTATTTTCACCTAGTCAGTTTGGTTGACCAGTTTGGTTTTCCATCAATGAAAAAGAGGAAGATTATTGAAAATGATACAAAGAGGGAGATTGTTGAGATCAGATTGAAGAAGACAATTGTTTGAGTGAGATTGTTGAGAACAAAGTATGTTAAATATCTTTCAATCATTTTTTTTCATTGATGTCAAACCTACTATTTTTTGGTAAGACAACTATTTATATGATTTAAGTACTATCGCTTATTTGATTGATGAAGAGGATTTGATCAAAAGGTGTAACAATAGCACCTAGAGAAAAGGTTGAGTTATGATTATGTAAAGAAGTACAAGAATAAGTTAAGAAAATGAAAACATGATGTATTAATAATATACTTAAGCTTAAAAAGGTTGGTTACACTAAGAAAGTCTAGAAGAACAAGTTACACAAAGTTTGTCTGCCAAGTTTGATCGAGTGGATAATAGGTGCTGAGAAAATTCAATGCAAGCCAAGCAAAAAACTAGTAGGAGCCAAGTAAAATTCTATTCTAATTTATGTCAAGTAGAATAGAGGATGTTGAGTAAAGTTTTGTTGATGGCAAGCACCAGTAAACTTTACTTTGTGCTGAGCGATTTTATAGAGAATTTTGAGAAATACAATATGTGGCAAGCATCAAAAGGAAGATAATGCTGAGTGGCTACATTTTTTAAAAGATCATGAATTCAATAGATCATACATTTTTTTTAATTATGTGAACTAAGTGGAAGATAAGATTGATGAGCTAGAGGGACATAATTCAAGGTAAACCATTTTTAGGAAAATTCAAAATCGATTGAAGGAGAAATTTTTAGAAGAGATATGAAATATGGGGTAAATTTATTGTATAATATGTCATAACCCTAAATTGGATTGTTAGAAATGAAAAAGAAATATGTAAATAAGAAATACTAGGAAAGAATCTAAGTGAGTTAAAGCATGAAAAGATATTACCATAAGATAGGAGAAAGAAAGCTTCAAGATCCAAAACCATGAGACAAGATATTTGGAAAGGGGAAAGCAAAAAAAACCCCTTATGACATTATGAATGAGGCATGAAAAGCATAAGAAGGAAGAGAGAGAGAGAGAGCAATCACTCATACAATAATTGAGAAGAGGAAGAAACCTCATTAGAAATGAGAGAGGAGGGTCATCTCTTAAATAGAGATGATAGAAGAGGAGTTAGAATGTAACTCCCATGTCTATGAATGCCATGATTCATAAGTGTGTGAGGCCAAGTGTGAGATTCCTCTTAAGGAGGAATAATCTAAATTACAAATTACAATAAATATTTGTCCTCACATATTCCACTAGATGACAAAATAAGATGTAGTGGAAAAAGGACAAAAAAGAAATATATTAGGATACCTTGGCTTATATCCTAATATATTATAACAAAAAAGAAAGGAGGTCTAAACTTGGTTTATAAAAACACCAAGGAAAGATTACAACTTCTAACATGGATGATGGAGAATGAGTGAAAAAAGATCTTCATTTCCTATTTAAAGGAATGGATGGTCAGAAGAAAAGGGTGTCATGTGCGAGAACCTAAGGAAGACAAGGAGTCAAGTGTTTTGCTTCATCAAGTGACCTAAGAGAAGAGTTTGCATTAGCATGTTAAGCAAGAGGGCTTATGGGTATGAATGCTTGAAGGGTGAACAAGCTATCAAAGCTGCACTGAATGAAGGCCAAGTTGAATGGATGACTAAAACTGAGATCAATAATCTACATATAGAGTTGTAAGTTGTTATCAAATCAAGACTTACTATTACTCTCTAATAATTGTATCAGTCTAGGGTAAATCCTTTGGATTAAGGTTGACCTAATAGTAATTTGTAAATCCTTTAGCTAGGTGACATTTGAAGTGAATGGATTAAAGTCCTCTAGAAAGGCTCACTCCTAATAGAGTGATTGAAATCCTTTAATAGGGTCACATTTAATATTATGTATTGTAACATTTAATAGGCTTGGATTTTCACAAGACATCACTTCAAAAGAGTGAAAAAGAGTAGCATGTTACTAGTGTTTTTTCCTAAATTGGGTTTCCACGTAAATCATTGTGTCAAGTGTGTTGATGAATCTATTATGTTTCATGTTTACATTTCTTCAAGTTGATTTAAAAGTAACATACAATATTTAGATGATTACATAATCTTATGGATGCACTGGTGTAGGAGCATCTTGGGTGCAAGGGCAATCTTGCATCACCCAAAAATATTTTATTTTCAGTCTTTTCTATTTTAATAACGACTAGTAGATAGGGTGGTTACTATTTAAGGATGTAGAAACATAAAAATCCTTTAAAAAATAAAAAGTCCTTGATGACATCATCATTAATTAATTAATTAATTATTTTTATGCCATTAAATACCTTTATCTTAATTAAAAATATTTAATTAAGGAATCCCTCCCAAAAATGTTTAAATCTTATTTAAACATTATTTCCTTATTTATTAATTATTTAATTAATAAATTGACCAAAAATCTCAAAATAAATAAATAATTTATTTTTTGCCCAAAACTTGGCCAATTTCCTTAAGACCACTAACCTCTTCCAAAATCTTCTAATCCTTCTTTAATTTTGATTAAAGGCTAATCCCATCATTTCCTATCCCTAATCCCAACTCAAAATATTTAATTAAGATTAAATATTAATCCTTATGTTTATTAAAAATGTTTTAATAAATATCTCCTCAACCCAAACCCTTGAAATAAATAAAACTTTATTTATTTTCTAAAAAACCTTTTTTATCCTCGTCCTAGGAAGTTCTAGACTCTTCTAGAAAGTCTTCACCCTCATCGAAAGCTTAGACTCTTCTACAAATCCTTATCTTTAATCCTAATCCTAATCCCCTCCTAACCTTGTCACATTCCCTAAACATGGGTTAAGACTTGCTAACCCAAGCCAAAGTTAACAAATATCTCTTCCTTCACCCACCCTCATTTATTGCCATCCACTTGCCTATCCCTAAGCTAATCCTAAACCATACTAATACATCCTCTAATCATTTGCACAATCCTAAGCATGCTTAAAACCTTCCTAATCCAACCCAAGTCAAAATTCCTCACCCTCCAACATAAATGACCCTCAAATATCTTTTACACTCTCCTTCAATGCTCTCACAAAGCACTTATGAAGGGTCTTTATGAAGATATTATCCCTTGAGCCTTCTTTGTTGACTCATCCTTGCCCTTTCCTCCATCCTCTCACCCTGTGACATGTGTCACTCCCTAATTGGCTATAAGGAAGCACAATCCATGTGCTCTCCTCTCATTCAATCTGAGCCCTCCATAAGCTTTCTCCTTTCCTTCCATCTTAGCCCTCCATTTCTCAAGCCTCTTGCCTATAAATTGGATCTTTCCCCTTTGCAAACACAAAACAATCTAGAAAGTAAAGCCATAATGCCATTTTGAGAAGCCATTTTTTGGCATCAAATCTATTTACCAAAATCTATCAAAAATCCTCCATTGAAGCCCATTTGAGAATTTGAGCATACATACATAATCAAGCCATCTTAGCTATTAGACACACCTCTACATCAAGTGATCATCCTCATTGAGAAAGCCTATCCCTGGCTCATATTCTCATTTGAGGACTTCACTTTGTCTCTCATGAAGTTATGTTAAATTAGTATGCAAATGCTTTTTGATTGTTTTAATTTAGTGTTTCTAACATACTAAAGTAGCATATACATTTTGGCCAGCCCGGTGAGACATCGCATGGGTCATCTTCATTAGCTTTTTTAGTCAAGTTTTGTATGTCATTTGCTAATTTTGCCTAATTTTTCTTGTTTTTGTGATTGGTAGGATTGTATAAATTAGTTTTGCAGGTCCACATGAGCATGACGAAGACAAAGGAACTCATAGTCTATCTCATAGTGCTTGCAAATTTTTCAAGTTTATAGGTGGACGGAGCACTTGGAATTCTTCTTCCTCTTCTTATATATATTCTTCTTCTATTCCATCTACTTCTTCTTCTTCTTGAGGGATCTTGGCCTTTTTTTTTAAGGAATTAAAATCATATACATTTTTTTTTAAGTGCTTAAAATGAACCCCCAAATCATACTTAAATCCATTAAAAAACTAAAATTTGCAAAAAAAAAAAAAAATTTTAACAAGTGAAACTAAACCAATCCAATCATTTGCATCCTTGCAACATCAAGGTTTTAGATGCATTCATGCAAAGTTAGGAACATTTCATTTTTAAAAATTTAAAAAGAACTTCAAGTTTCCATTTCAAAAGGTTCAAAATCAACACTAAGTGAACACTAAAATCTAAATCAAACTCAAAGCATCAATCAAGAATAAAATGAACCTCATTTGCAAATATTTTAAAGTTCTTTTAAAAATCTCATGAAAACCAAGAGTCCTAAATGGTTGCCAAAATTGTCCTAAAAGCTTTGTTATTTGTTCCAAACAAATGTCTTGTTGCAAAATCTTGAATATTTCCTAGGTTTTTCGTGCATCAAAAAAAATCTAGGAATATCATTTTTTTAGGCTAACACTTGCAAACTAGAACACAAAATCTTGAATGAAAACCAAAGTCCAAAGATTCATTTTCATTTTTGAGTCCAAAACAATCTTGAATGATCTAAGGTTAAAACAAAGCACTTCAAAGTTCTTAAAACAACATGCAAAATCTCAATCTTGAATGCTCAAAGGAAAAAAATTGAATGTTTAATCACTTGTCTTTGAATGCATGTTGCTAAAATCACTCTTGAGTGCCATGGATTAAAATCAAGTTTTTTTTTTTATTTTTTTTAAAATTTATTTTTTATTTTTTTATAAATGCATGATTAAAACAAAAAATCCAATCTTGAATGCCATAGATCAAATAATCATCTTTTGGGGCGTAAAAAAAAATCCACATTTTAAAAACTTTCTAAGTTATAAAAATAAATAAAGACACTTTGAGTAAATTTTTTGTTGGACTCACCCTCTTTAATCACCCATCATTCTAACCATTGGTTGCAATATCAGCGCCATATATGGGGATGGGTCTACCTAAGAAGGTGTTAAGTGCTCCACAAAAATCAAATTCCACTCACTTGGGTTTTTATTGGTTTTTTTAAGATAGAAAATTTCTTGAATGCACATTAGTCTCGCTAACACTTCATTTGGGCATAAAAATTGAACAAATCTTGACGTGGAGGGCCTCTGGGCACGCGCTTGAAATCAAGCTTTACACACATCTTTTTTTTGGGCTTAAAATAAACTCACACTCAATATTGAATGCCTTAAAGAAAACCAATCGATAATTGGTATAGAGGGCCTCCAGGTGCTTGAATTTACTTTTTGTTGACCCTAAATCTTCTTAGTATATTCATTCTTCGACCACTTCTCTTTTGTTGGCACATCTCAAATTGGAATTGAACCTTTGTATCTTAAATCACATGTATTTTCAAAAGGTCTAGATCAGAAAACTTAAAGTGTCAGTTGGAAAAGAACTCTATCTTTTAGCCCAAGATCATCCAAGTCTTCTCTCCCCTTGTCATCTTTCGAGGCCATCTTGGGTGCATAAGATTATGATCCAAAAATCTTGTCTTAGTTTTTAGGAGGCCTGCTTGGGGATTTCATCACCACTTGGGATGACCTCAACTCCAGCATTCTAACAGAGTGTAAATATTGGGAGGTGAATCCAAATACACCTCTCTTGGGATCAAAATTCTGTCACTCGGGCTAAGCCTCAAGGAACTTTATACCCTTGAGAAGTAAAAGAGGAGAAGTGGGTTACAACTCCTCTTGGCTATGTGACATTGTTTTGGTGTCATATATGGATTTGAGTCACACATACCTTGGGTATATTGAGGACTCCCTAGCTAAACCAACTGTCAGCCTTGTAGACAACCATCTAGGATGTTAATGTGTTCAAAGTGACTGATTGAAACATTTGTAGAATATACACACTCCATGGTGCAGTTACTATCTTCTGAGAATCAAAACTTCTATTTGGTTGTTTCTATCTATTGCTTGATCTTTTACTTGTTGAATGAATTTTTGCCATCATCGGTCAATCCTAGCTTAGGGAAAACTTAGCATAGTCACTGTCTATTTCAGAAGTTGAACAAAATTGAAGCAAAACAACCACAATCTCTCAAAGCCAAACAGATTCAGGAATTTATGTCAGAACAACCCAAACCCAAACTGAAGTTTCACAAAGCCAAACTCAAGGCATCTCAAGTATACAAAAAAATTTCATCCAAGAGAAAGGAAGTAACACCAAGCCATCGAATTACCAAACTCCACAAAGTAGAAGACAAAGCTGTTGATGAAGCCCTTCAAGACACTTGGTTAGATCGCACTATCAGATTTAGCAAACATCTAGGAGTTAACCCTGCTTATGTCGTACCAACTAGGCATGATTTCTATGATTAGGCCCCTTTATTTCTCCACATCTTCTTGCATAATTTTCACTTTAGATTCATTTTTGTAGGAAAGCCAGCCATTCTAGGTTATCCCTTTAAGCATTTTAGCTCATCCATATCATCTAGTTCCTTGTCTTAGAACCAAACTATCTAGCCAGTAATCAAAAAGTTCACATCCAAGCCTTCAAAATTGTTGTCACATTGCCAAAACCTGCTTTTCCTATCATCTTGCAAATCCACTAGTCTCACCAAGGTTATCCCTCTGATAGAGATTTGTCTAGGTAATCTAGCCTTATCGCTTGTCATCCCTCATCACCTTGAGCTAAAGGTTGGGATCCACAAGTGGTCAATCTCATGTTTTTCCTAAGGGATTATCAGTCTATCCTTAAGTTGACAAAATCACCACCAAGCTTGCACATAGGAAAGGAGACCTTTCATTCTTTTGCAACATATCTTTGAAGTTAGAATCCCCAACCCAATCTTCCTTAGGTCTATCATATAGCTTTCTCTCAGCCTAGGAAATCATTTGCATAGAAAAGCCTCCCCCCTTTGCATCCATCAACATTGTTGCACCTCACCCCTAGGAACATTTTCATGCCACCCGTTACTTGCTTAGCCAAGAAGAAGAAGGAAACAGTGGAGCCCTATAATTCAACCCAAAGAATGCTATATCATCACCTACTAACATTGAAGCTTTCATGAACCAACTAGGAAATGCAGTATTGGTGAATGCCATTATAGACAAGAACAAAGAAACAATCATGGTAAACTTTCAGAGGGATAACGTAGGAGCCTTTAATTTTTGAAGACCTCCTCCCTTATTAGATCCTTCTCACCCTTTGTTTGGGTAGCTGCCACCACCCATAGGCTCTTATGATCCAAATCATCCTTTGTATATACCAAACGAAGAGCCTCAACCCACCTCATATGATCCAACAGACCCAAACATACTAGCCTCCACTCAAGTTGAAATCTCCATTTCGCAAGCCAATCCAACTGCCACCACTCCACCATTGGTCCATACTACTCCATCCCAAAATCCCTTTGCCCAAAACATCTCATCATTCACTCCCTTCACTATTGTTGCTGTTGCTCTCCAACCCAGCCTTCCAAATCCACCCATCTCCCAAATCAGTGCTAGCATCTTTGGCCAACCTCAACAATATACAACTGGGATGCCACCCTTTGGGCCAAGTAATCAACCTTTCATCACCCATAGCTTGTTTATCTTAGCTCAGAGCACAATTCCATCATTTCCACTAGGTCCTTGGAGCTCAGTGCTATCAGCCACAAATCCACAAGCTACTGCCCTCACTCCACAAAGCTATCAAACCCCATCAGTTCCATTTCCAAGCTTTCAATTCCCACCACCTCCACCACCAACTAATCCATTACCTTCTATTACTAACTATTTTTATATCCCACTTCTAGGAGGAAATCCACCACAACCAACCGCCAATTACTTGGCCTCTTTTTCCGTGCAAATACCCTCCCAAATGGGGGCACGACCCACATATATTGGTCAAACTCCTCAAATCCAAAGTCAAGTTCCACAAGCTCCTCGATCCTTTTCCCAAGCTTCACAACCATCTTAGACCTTACCTCCATAAAGCAATCTATTTATCCCACAGCTAGCTTATGTTCTTCAATCCCAACCTCAAATCCAATATCAACAACAAGCCTGGCAACACATGTAGCAATATGTGCCACCTCCATCTTAGCAACCCATCATCCACCATTCAGCTACCCAAACCATGTACAATCCCTACCAGCCCATACCTCAAAGCCATCCATATTCAATTGCACCATTCAGTGCATATCTCCCTCAGAGTGCTCCTATAGTGGAGGCACCACAACCATCACCCATTAATTTAGAATGGGAAGCCATGAAGATAGCTTTGAAGAACATCCAGGAGGGAAATGACCCAAAAACCTTCAAGTTTTAGAATGTGTGTCCTTACCCATTTGACAGAGCCATTACCATGACACCATTTCCCAAAAACTTTGAGATACCCAAGTTTGACAAATTTAGAGGAAAGAGAGACCCTCTCACACATATCAAAGAATCTTACATGCACTACCAAGAAGTGGCAAATAGTGAAGTCTCACTTTTGCACCTCTTCCCCAAAAGTTTGGCTAGACCAACTCTTGAATGGTTTTATAGAATTGCATGTGGCACAATCAAAAAATTTGCTGAATTTTCTGAGGCATTTGTAGCCCAATATGCCCATCTTATTGAGACAAAATTATTAGTGATTGATCTTGTCCACACCAAGCAAAAAGGTGGAGAAAGTCTTGGTGAATATCTACAAAGATGGCAAACCCTTACCACCTACATATCTTGCACCCTACCAGAGTGCCATTTGGTGAAAATGTTTATTGATAATGCTCATCCCAACTTAGCTCACCAAATGACCATGAATTGTTTGCAGACCTACAAAGGTATCAAAGAAAAAGGAATGATCCTTGAGCAAGGACTCATTAAAGATGGTGTGGTCAAAATTTACAAGGAAGCTAACCAAAATCAAACACATTCAAATGACAAGTCTAGGTATTGGAGCAAAAACAAGCATGTTGCAATAGATGGGGTCACTGACACCAGACATGTCAATATTGTTGGTCCTTCCCAAAATTAGTCCAACCCACCTTATCAACCAAAAAATCAACAAGCTATCAACAACCAACAACAGAATCAACAAAGATTTCAAAGCCATAATCCAAAGCCCAACTTTCAAGGGTATAATAATCAAGCTAATCCCATCAATGTAGCTATAGGACCAAAGCCCAAGTTCTAACCTACAACTTGAAACTATACACCCCTTGGTGAGCCATTCGATGTCATTTTTGAGAAATTAGTCAAGGAAAAGCTCATCAAATTTCCTCCTACCCAGCAAATTGACCCAAGCCAATCCAAAGCTGCATGGTATAGAGACAATGAGTATTGCAAGTTTCATAGGGTGAAAGGGCACACCACCCTTAGATGCATGAAGTTGAAATATTATGTGCAGGACCTCATTGATCGAAAAGAAATCACAGTTGGAGCACAAACCTCTCCCAATGCAGGCTTGCAGATCTATCAAAATGCTTTTCCTCCTCACAACAACCAAAATCTTGGAAAAGCACCCATCCAAACCAACAACAACAACACCAACAACCGCTAGCCAAACCAACAACATGGGAAGAACAATGACCACACTTCATCCTAAATAGACTATGGTAGCCTCATAGGTTGTATATCTAAGAAAGAGTCTTCTATCAATGTTATCAATATCCAAGGCCCAAACAATGAGTATGCAATCACCACTCGAAGAGCGCAATTAAAAATTGCAGCCCCATCAATCCCATCAGCACTACCAACCCCAACAACATTATCAGCTCCATTAAAAAGATATTACAATATCTTGGAACACCTTGGGAACATGTCAGCCCAAATCTCCATTTTAGACCTTCTTTGCACTAGTCCTATGTACAAAGACATCCTTGATAGTGCTCTAATAGAATCCTGTGTCCCTTCGGATATCAATGCAACTAATTTTTGTAATCTTGTTGGACACCTTTCATCCTCATGTGCCTTATCATTCAAGCCCACTAACATACCCATGGTCAAGCCAGATCACACCCTTCCACTTCACATAGCCATTATGGTATCCAATTTCACCGTAAAAAGAGTAATGATAGATAATGGATCAGCCTTGAATATTTACACCCTAAAATTCATAAAACAAGTTGGGTATATTGAGGCAGATATCATCAATGAGGTTATCACCATTAAAGCTTATGATAATTTGCAAAGAACCATAGAGGGAATAGTTTTTCTACCCATCAAGGTTGGGCCGGTCATCCAAAAAATAATTTTCTATGTTGTTGATCTAAACCTACCATTTAACATCCTCCTTGGATGCCCATGGATCCATGCCATGAAGGCTGTTCCATCCACATATCATTAGTGCCTCAAATTTTTGCATCAGGGCACTGAAGTGACCATCCATGCCGATCCAGAACCCTTTGCTTTTTGCAATTTAGTTGAAGCCTCATATACAAACCATTTCCTTGGCATCAAAATTGACCAATCCATCGCCAATTCATCTAACACCTCTAATGACCCAGAAACCATCCTTGCCTCCACCCTATCTACCCTAAAGATCAACAAAAAAGGTTGTGAGAGTATAGCCTGTCTGATGCATTTGCAGTTGGTGCATTGCCACTTGATCCACACACCCATGGATGGCTCACATATCATAGGGCCAAGGAGACTCCACCTCCTCAATACACATAGCTTGGCCCAACAACCTTTGTATCCCTGAGAATCCCTCTTCATGAGGAGCTCACTCTGGATATCAACAATTGGTTACATAAGGATGCACCTCCAAGAAATCAAGCATGTCATGATCACTTCAGCCAGAAGTATCCCCAAGCACATAAGCTCATCACTGAAAAATAGAACTATCAAGGTGGTGGTCTAGGACCAGAGGAAAGAGGCATGCAATGTCCCATCAAAGCACACAAATAGGAAAAGAAGTTAGGTCTAGGCTTCGGCATACCCACAACTGGTGGCACCAATACGAATGATCATGCTTTTTTGAAAATCCATCATGACCTTATAGAAATCAAAGACATTTTGAAGGAAGTTGAAAAGAGATCCTACAATGATATCCTAGACCAAATCTTCCTAGGAGACTCTGTTCTCCAAGAACTATCCATCTATTTCATCGACCTACCACTCGCTCACCCTAAACTAATAGATTGGAACCAACCAAGCATCATACACATTGATGAGTTCACATCAGAGGAAGCACTTCTATGATTCATGGGAGCCGAAACTCTTCACAAGAAAACAAAGCCAGATTCTACCTATATCCATAAGCTAGATCTCAAGGGGTATTTTGGACAAAATCCTCGACCTAGTTTTGATACACTTGAAATTGGAACTAAGGTGAATCTGAGACTAGCTCTGGTAGCGAAGAGAGCCCCTCAACAAGAAAATCCAGACTCATAAGTAGAACATGAGGATTTAGCATTGCCTCCTCAAGATAATTGACCAGAGGTGTCTTCTATTCTAATTGAGGATACTAGAGAAGTCAACATTGGTTCTTTAGAGATCCCCAAACTTGTTCACATTGTTGCATCCCTATTGCAAGACCAAGCTAATCTCCTCTTTGAGGTCTTAAGAGAGAACATTGGCCGATTTGCATGGTCATATCAGAACATTCCAAGACTTGATCCAAAGCTTGTAGTTCATCATCTTACAGTCGATCCAAAGATTAGGCCTGTCAAAGAAAAGCTTAGAAAAATTCACCCCAAGGTGGCATTACTAGTCAAAGTTGAATTAGAAAGAATGTTAGCTGCTAAGGTTATCTAACCTATCAATTACTCAGAGTGGATCTCCAACATGGTCCCCATCACTAAGCCTTCTAGTGACATCAGAATCTGTGCTGATTTCAAAGATCTTAACAAAGCTTGTCCAAAAGATGATTTTCCCTTACCCAACATAGATATGATTGTAGACCTTATAGCTGGACATGAAATTCTGTCCCTCATGGATGGATTTTCTAGGTATAATCAAATCAAGATTGCAAAAGAGGATCAACATAAGATAGAATTCACTACCCCTTGGGGAACCTTTTACTACAACATGATGCCTTTTGGCCTAAAGAATGTTGGGGCTACCTATCAAAGAGCTACGATATCCATTTTCCATGATCTTATCCATAGCATTTTGGAGGATTATGTAGATGATATCTTGGTTAAATCTCACACCTTCATGGATCATCTTGCTAACCTAGAGAAAGTCTTTGATAGGTTAGCCAAATATCATCTCATGCTAAATCTCAAGAAATGTGTCTTTGGGGTCACATCTGGCAAGCTTCTAGGCTTTATAGTTTCTAAATGAGGTATAGAGATCAACCCCAAGAAGGTCAAGGCTAACTTAGACATGTCTCCTCCCTAGACACTATGATAGCTTCATACTCTTCAGGGAAAGCTTCAATCCATCTGATGTTTCATCTCCCAGCTTGCAGATAAGTGTATGCCATTTGCACATCTACTAAATAAAGATGAGAACTTCAAGTGGGATTCTTTATGTCAATGTAGCTTCGATCAGCTCAAATAGTATCTCACCAATCCCCCTATCTTGGTTCCACTAGTTCCTGATCATCCCTTCATCTTGTACATATCAGCAATGCCTATTGCTCTAGGGGCACTTCTAGCATAGCATGATGACTACGACAAAGAAAGAGCCATCTACTATATCAGTAGAACCCTAGTTGGTTATGAACTCAATTACACTCCTATGGAAAAATCTTGTTTGGTAGTTATTTTCTCAACTGAAAAGCTTTGCCACTACATACTAAGTCATACTGTCTAGCTAGTATCCAAAATTGATCCTCTCAAGTATATGCTCTCTCGAACAACACTTACAGGCCGTTTGGCCAAATGGGTTATGCTCCTTAGTGAATTTGACATCCAGTATGTAGATAGAAAGGCAATCAAAGGGCAAGCTATAGAAAATCACCTAGCTGATGCACCTCTAGCAGATACATATCCTTTGATCACATAATTTCCAGATGAACATATCTGTCTAATTGAAGAACAACCCCCATGGAAACTTTATTTTGATGGCTCATACACATCTCATGGATCAGGGGCAGGAATATTGTTGGTCACACCTCAAGGAGATTACATTCCAAAAGCTTTTAAGCTACAATTCCCTAGCACCAATAATATAGCTGAATATGAGGCTCTCATATCAGGATTAAAGATAGCCACAGAATGGAACATCACCGAGTTACAAATCTTTGGCGATTCTCAACTCATCATCAAGCAAGCCCTAAATGAATATCAAACCAAGGATGAAAAGCTGTTACCCTACAAAGAGCTAGTTGATTAGCTAACCCAACATTTTACAAGGCTTCAATTTATACAAGTACATTGAATGCAGAACAATGTAGCAAACACTATGGCTACTATTGGCTTGCTCTTGGAAATTCCCCAAGTACCTATGCAGTATGAGTTTTTAGTTGACCAGCTCCTCACACCTGCCTATGCAAATGAGGATTTAAATCATGTTTTCATCTTGGTTGGTCGTTAATCCCCTTGGTACCATGAAATCCATGCTTACCTTAAAGATGGTATCATATCCCCTCACCTCACATGAACCTAATGCCAAAACCTCATCCAAAAATCATCCCGCTATGTCATCATAGCCAATACCCTATATCGTCGAGGTTATCACGATACTCTCTCTAGGTGTTTAGACTAAAACAAGGCTGCAATGGCATTAAAAGAAGTACACTCAGGACTTTGTGGTGCCCACATGAGTGGTATTGTCCTAGTGCAAAAAATCCTTAGAATAGGCTACTATTGGCCTACCATTGAAGAAGACTCCTATGACTTTGTCAGAAAATGTCTCCCATGTCAGCAGCACGCCAATCTTGTGCATGTTGCAGCACAAGATCTACAGGCTATTGCACCACCTTGGCCCTTTGCATGTTGGGGCCTTGATCTAGTTGGAACTATCACACCTCTCTCATCTGATGGAAATAAATGGATAATAAAAGCTACAAACTATTTCACCAAATGGGTGGAAGCAATCCCCCTAGTCTCAGCTACAGGAGTTTAGGTCTCCAACTTCATCTTGTACCACATTATTTGTCGCTTCGGCATCCCATCCACCATCTTCACTGACTATAGAGGTAACTTTAAAAATCTCAACATGGAAGAATTATGCACTTCCCTCCGCATCCATCACCACTTTTCTAGCCCATATTTCCCACATGGTAATGGCCAGGCAGAGGCAACTAACAAAACCCTCCTCAAAATCCTAAAGAAAGTTGCCAATGATTCTATTTAGGATTGGCACCTATAAATAAATCTAGCCCTATGGGCCTATTGAACCTCCTTCCATACATTCACAGGAACAACTCCATACTCCCTAGTCTATGGTGCCAAAGCAGTACTACCCATAGAGGTTGAACTTCCCTCCTTGAACATATCTTTGCGAGGGCAAATATCAGATGAAGAATATAGAGTATCTCGGCTCACCCAGCTAGATCTCCTAGATGAGAAATGACAACATGCCTATGATCAACTCACACTCTATCAATCTCATCTAAAAAGAAACTTCAATAAGAAGGTGCTTCCCCGACACTTTCAGCTGGGCAACATGGTCCTCAAAAAAAATATGAAAGTCCAAGCCGATCAAGAAAAGAAAGGCAAGTTTGAACCTACATGGCTTGGTCCTTATGTTGTCACTGCCTCCTTTGGCTCTGAAGCCTATCAAGCTATCTACACCAAAAGGAGAACTCTTGAATGATCCTAATAACATCAGTCATCTCAAGAAGTTATATGCTTGAAGATCCTTGGTATACCTAGCTTTTAAAAAATACAAAAAAAATAATAAAGAGAACTAAGCATCCAATGGTGAAAACTTGGCAATTCAAGCACCTTGGATAGGTACCTTGGTGAAAACTTGGTAATTTAGGTGCCTTGTGTACTAAAACTAATCCATTATCTATCACTATCGTATCCCTCATCCATCCACTCACCATCCCATAAAACACCTGCTTGTTCCCTTGGTGCTCCAACCAAATATTCAACATCTAATGACGCTTGTAAATACCTCTTGTATAGCTTGTAAATCTTGTACCTGTAGACACCTAAAAACCTTTAGAAAATAAAGTATTTTTATTTTCTGAAAAAGTCCTGATGACATCATCATTTATTAATTAATTAATTATTTAATTAATTAATTAATTTTTATGCCATTAAATCCCTTTATCTTAATTAAAAATATTTAATTAAGGAATCCCTCCCAAAAATGTTTAAATCTTATTTAAACATTATTTTCTTATTTATTAATTATTTAATTAATAAATTGACCAAAAATCCTAAAATAAATAAAAAATTTATTTTTTTCCCAAAAGTTGGCCAATTTCCTTATGACCAATAACCTCTTCCAAAATCTTCTAATCCTTCTTTAATTTTGATTAAAGGCTAATCCCATCATTTCCTACCCCTAATCCCAACTCAAAATATTTAATTAAAATTAAATATTAATCCTCATGTTTATTAAAAAAGTTTTAATAAATATCTCCTCAACCCAAACCCTTGAAATAAATAAAACTTTATTTATTTCCTAAAAATCTAATTTATCCTCATCCTAAGAAGTTCTAGACTCTTCTAGAAAGTCTTCATCCTCATCCTAGGAAATTCTAGACTATTCTAGAAAGTCTTTATCCTCCTCCAAAATCTAGACTCTTCTAGAAGATGTCTTTAAACCTAATCCTAATCCCCTTCTAACCTTGTCACATTCCCTAAACATGGGTTAAAACTTACTAACCCAAGCCAAAGTTAACAAATATCTCTTCCTTCACCCACCCTCATTAAATGCCATCCACTTGCCTATCTTTAAGCTAATCCTAAACCATCCTAATCCATCCTCTAATCATTTGCACAAGCCTAAGCAAGCTTAGAACCTTCCTAATCAAGCCCAAGTCGAAATTGCTCTCATCACCCTCAAAATATCTCAACCATAAAACTTTATGAAGTCCACTAGGTCATAAATGACTCTTACAAGCCCTTTTATTGCCCTTACAAGTCATTATGAGTGTCTTTATGAAGATTTTATCCCTTGAGCCTCCTTTGTTGACTCATCCTTCCCCTTTCCTCCATCCTCTCACCATGTGACATGTGTCACTCCTTGATTGGCTATAAGGAAGCACAATCCATGTGCTCTCCTCTCATGCAATCTGAGCCCTCCATAAGCTTTTTTCCATCCTTGCATCTTAGCCCTCAAACCCTCAAGCCTCTTCCCTATAAATTGGATCCTTCCCCTTTGCAAAATAACACAATCCATGAAGTAAAGTTATAATGCTATTTTGAGATCCAAATCCATACTAAAGCCATCTATCCACACCAAAAATCCACAATCATCCATTGAAGCCTTTGGAAGCATATTGAGCATACATCCTATCTTTTTAGACAAAGCTACTCAACAAGAGAGCTTCTCATTGAGAGAGCCCATTAATGGCTCATATTTTCAATTGAGAGCTCATCTTAGTCTATCTTGAAGTTTATGAATTTTGTTTAGTTTGTAGAAGCTTTATTTAAATTTGGTTTCTATTAGCATACTAACATTGCTCATATACAGTACCAAATCTTGTATCATACCTTGTAAATATTATATCATCCCTTGTATCATAGCTTGAATATCCAAGTCTTGTCCAAAAATTGTACCATATTCTAGCTTGTAAATAATCATGTATCCTACTTTGTATCCTATCACATGCACAAAAAGAATCCCATTTTCCTTAAGCTTTTCACAAAACCATCAAATTATCCAACTATCCATCCAACACACTCTAAAACATTTTCATCTCACAAGACCCAAACATGAACAACCTTGTACATTTGTAACATATCTTGGTCTATCAGCTTGTACATCCTCTTTAGCTTAGTACCATTGTATCTATTCAGCTTTCATGTTAGTTCATCCTTGATCAGCATCTTGCAGACAGTGAACAACCCTTTGGTTAGTTGTTCGAATGCATCCTTTAACTAGATCTCCTATCACCAAAGTATTATCCTTCTTAGTTCAGCTTGCCAGACGCATCACTCATTCAGATCCATCAGCTTAGGTGTTCTCTGATAGATCCTTGTAAGATATAGCTTTCCTCATGTCTGATCTTGGTCCATTGGTACCTCATCCTACCCATCTCATTGGTAAATGATTCTCTTTTAGATTTTTGCTTTCTTTTGATTTGGAATCTTCCCTTTGGGTCTTGAGGTATCTATTCCAAACAATCTTTTTGTTCCCTCCTCAAGGTTGCCATGATTTTCCATATCATAGTATACTATGAATGGGGCAATCTGATCATAAGGTTTTGATTAGGTCTTTTGTTTGTTTCTTTTTTGCTTGCGGGTTACTTGATGTCAGTTCCATGCTATTTCCTCTAGGTTTCATTTGTGATGCTAGGGCAATCCTTGTGTGTTTGTTTCAAGTCAGTATGTCATTCCTCTGGATGGTTGGTGACATGGCCTTGATGTTCTTTGTAACCTTGGCAATTAACCAATATTCTTATAACAAATCTAGTGCTCAACTACACGGTGGTACTTCTCTTTGAAGTATCCTCCTGCTCAAAAAGCTTCAATGGATTCCCTTCATCTCCATTATCCCCCATCCAAATCTAGCATCTGTCTCTCCTACCCTAGCTTATGCATCAGTATCTCATTGAATAAATCTTCACTTTTAGCTTTAGGGATCCACAATCCTAGTCTTAGGGATCCACCAATCCAATCAATCCACCAAGCCTCCTCTTTGGAGATCCACAATCCTAGTCCTAGGGATCTCCAAAACCCATCTTCTACCAATATGACTCTTTGAAATCTTATTGCATCAACTTTATAATCCCCTCATCCTTTTCCCTATCCTAATTTCCTTTTCATAGTGCTCCACTCCTTCATCCTCCACCTTCTCTAAAGTCTTGAGTTTGCTTCCTCTTGTGCATCTAATTCTCCTTTATCATTCTCCCATAGTGAGAGTTTGAGCTAATTTAGCCCCTTCTCTTTGCTAATCTGAGTCTCCTTGCTTCTCCTGGATTCTTATATTTTTCAAGAAGTCTTCAAGCCTCATTTTCTCTCCTTGCCACCTTCTTGAGGGGGCATCTCATAGTCTAGTCTCTCCTTCTTATCCAAGACTAGGGCAACTTTGTTGCTAAAACATCTTCCTCATGTTGTTTATATCTGAACTTCTTTGAAATAGTATTTTTTCAACACTATGTCAAAGAGGGGCAAAATGTAGACACCTAAAAATCCTTTAGAAAATAAAGTATTTTTATTTTTTGAAAAAGTCCCTAATGACATCATCATTTATTAATTAATTAATTATTTTATTTATTTATTTATTTTTATGCCATTAAATTTCTTTATATTAATTAAAAATATTTAATTAAGAAATCCCTCCCAAAAATGTTTAAATCTTATTTAAACATTATTTCCTTATTTATTAATTATTTAATTAATAAATTGATCAAAAATCCCAAAATAAATAAATAATTTATTTTTTTCCCAAAACTTGGCAAATTTTCTTAAGACCACTAACCTTTTCCAAAATCTTCTAATCCTTCTTTAATTTTGATTAAAAGCTAATCCCATCATTTCCTATCCTTAATCCCAACTCAAAATATTTAATTAAGATTGAATATTAATCCTCATGTTTATTAAAAATGTTCTAATAAATATCTCCTCAACCCAAACCCTTGAAATAAATAAAACTTTATTTATTTTCTAAAAAACCTTTTTTATCCTCATCCTAGGAAGTTCTAGACTCTTCTAGAAAGTCTTCATCCTCATCCAAAGCCTAGACTCTTCTAGAAGATGTCAATCCTTATCTTTAATCCTAATCCAAATCCCCTCCTAACCTTGTCACATTCCCTAAACATGGGTTAATACTTGCTAACCCAAGCCAAAGTTAACAAATATCTCCTCCTTCACCCACCCTCATTTATTGCCATCCACTTGCCTATCCCTCAGCTAATCCTAAACCATCCTAATCCATCCTCTAATCATTTGCACAATCCTAAGCAAGCTTAAAACCTTCCTAATCCAACCCAAGTCAAAATTCCTCACCCTCCAACATAAATATCTCTTACACTCTCCTTCAATGCTCTTACAAAGAACTTATGAAGGGTCTTTATGAAGATATTATCCTTTGAGCCTCCTTTGTTGATGCATCCTTGCCCTTTCCTCCATCCTCTCACCCTGTTCGATTGGCTGTAAGGAAGCACAATACATGTGCTCTCCTCTCATTTAATCTAAGCCCTAGATAAGCTTTCTCCTTTCCTTCCATCTTAGCACTCCATCCCTCAAGCCTCTTGCCTATAAATTGGATCCTTCCCCTTTGCAAAGACAACACAATCTAGAAAGTAAAGCCATAATGCCATTTTGAGAAGCCATTTTTTTACATCAAATCCATTCACCAAAATCTATCAAAAATTATCCATTTAAGCCCATTTGAGAATTTGAGCATACATACATAATCAAGCCACCTTAGCTATTAGACACACCTCTACATCAAGTGATCATCCTCATTGAGAGGGCTTATCCATGGCTCATATTCTCATTTGAGGACTTCACTTTGTCTCTCATGAAGTTATGTTAAATTAGTATGCAAATGCTTTTTGATTGTTTTAATTTAGTTTTTCTAGCATACTAAAGTAGCATATACAATGGAAACTTACTATTTTTATTAATTATGTCATACTAGCTCATAATGTTCTCATTTTCTATAGCAAGGTTCATTTTAGAGTTATAAGCCTACCATAAAAATTGCATTGCTCAAGCATTAGCATCAGAGAAGTTATTGCAGATTTTTAATGGAAATTTTTTTTGAAAAATCTTTAGACTCATCATTGGAGGCCTTGGATTTCTTAGATGTGGTCTGAAAACTTGACAAAAGGGTGCTAGCACAATTTCTATTTTGTAGATCAAGAGCTAGCATTTCTCAAAAGTGATTATAATAGCCAATCAAAGTAATAGTTTGTGAGTTATTTCCTTTAGAAGTTGGGCTACCAAAATTTCTAAAATAATATGTCAAAGATGTATTTGGCTGAGTCTATGTGTATTGTTAGGGTCTTTCATCCCTAGGTATTAAGTTTGAGCATCTAGAACCTTCCTAGGTGGCATAAAATTGCCTATTTAAGAAATGCCTAAACATTATCTAGGAAAATTCTAGGTGATAGCTCGTAGTTTCTCTTGCAAATTATTATACTAAAGGCACCCATATGGATTAGCATATTGTACTTATGAATTTTATAATTCTATATTTTTGGTACAAATAAGAAGTCCATATTTTGTTCTCACATTTTCTATTGTTTCTATATTCTTGTATGAGTTTATGGTATTAACAGGAGCTCCCTACATTAAGTGGTATTAGAGCTAGATTTCTTGAATGTGTGGGTAGACCACTGAGTATGAAGCAATGTGCACTAGGACCATGGCTTGGGCTAAGTGTATAGATAGATAGCCAATTGTGAGGCAACTTGCACTAGGGTTTCAGTGGAAGCATGAAAATGCCTCCATGAAGAGAGTGTGGTGAAAGAGTTGTAGGTGTTACACTTGAGGGTTTCTAAGCCCTCCAAAAGAAAATGAAAGCATTTGAATAAAAAATGTGTAGAGGAATGAATCTTCCCATAAAAGATGGAAGTGAGGATGACGATAAAGTAGAAGAAAATTTTGAAGCAAAGGAAATTCTAAATCTAGAGGAAGAGAGGCTTTCTAGGGCCATCTCCAAGATTGAAAAAAGACCTATGTTTGAGGTTCCAAAATTTTTGAGAAATCTTAACCCAAAGGAGCTAATCAATTGGATCAATGAACTAGAGTAGTACTTTTAGTATGAAGGTATTAATGATCTTGATAGGGTCAAGTTTGTGAAGGAAAACATAAAGGGACATGCAAAGATCTGGTGGTAGGAGGTTCTGTTGGAGAGAAATAGAAAGGCAAAGTACAAAATCACCAAATGGGATTGGATGAAAGATAAACTAAAGAAAAAATTAATTCCCATGGATTATGAGCTTGATCTATTGAAGAAGATGTAAGGGTTGAAGCAAGAAAGAAAAATCTATTCAAGAGTATACCAAAGAGTTCTATCAAGTTCTCATTAGAATTGGACATGTATAAGGAGAAAGTCACCCATTATCTTAATGGATTAAGGCATAGAATTTAGGATGAGCTAAGTCTAGTTTGAATGAGTAGTATTGAGGAGGTATACCAGATTTCCCTAAGAGTTGAGGAGAAATTGAGCAAGAAGTTTGACAATAAGAACAATGGAAGAGGTCATGATGAAAGCTCTAGTGGACGATCTTATGGTAGTCGTAATGATGATCAAAAGAATAAGGATGAAGCTAGAAGTGGTAGTCAAGACCAAAGGGGAAACAATTTTAATCATTTTCATATTTAGAACAATAGAGATTAGAGAGAAAGAGGTAGAGGACAAGGATCTGGAATATGAGACTTCCATGGAAAATGTTTTTAGTATGGAGAAGAAGGGCATAGATCATTTGAATGTACCCAACACCAAGGAATGATAGATCAAAGAATAGAAGGTTAGGCAAGAGTTTCACATGTTGATGAAGATGCTATATCCTCACATTCTAAAGATGTTGAAAGAGGAGAATTCCTAGTTAACTAAAGAGTCCTATTGAGTGGTAAGAATGAACCTGAGAAAAGAAGGAGCTTGTTTCACACAAGGTGTAGATGTGAAGATAAGTGTTGTGATGTGATTATTGATGGTGGAAATACTAAAAATATAGTATTAGAAATGATGGTCACCAAGTTGAAGATGAAGAGGCAAAAATACCCATGTCCATACCATATTGCTTTGGTGCAAGATGACCACAAGGTCATAGTCAATGAGCAGTGCTTAGTGAAGTTCAAGATTGGAAGCTACCGAGATGATGTACTATGTAATATCATACCTATGGACATATGTGATATGTTGTTGGGTAGGTCATGGTAGTTTGATAGGCATGTTTTACATGATGGGTGAGAAAATACCTACAGTCTAACTAAGGATGGAATGAAAGATAAGTTGAAACCATTGAAGGATAAAGAAGAAAAGGTATGTAGTGCTACCAGAATATGTTTTGTTTATGGAAAAGAGTTTGTTAAAGGTATGAAACATGAGCATATGTGTTTTACTATAATTTCTAAAGATAGTAAAGAAGAAGTAGAGGAGGTACTTGTAGAAGTTCCAGATATGTTGGAAGAGTTTTTTGATATTGTATTAGATTATGTACCTTATGGATTGCCCCCAATGTGGAAGATTAGTCACTAGATGTATTTGGTTCTGGGAACCAATTTGTCAAAAAATGTAGTGCATAGAATGACACTAGTAGAAAATGAAGAGCTGAATAGGAAAGTTCATGAGTTGTTGTGGAAGGGGTTGATTCAAGAGAGTATACATCCATGTGCTATACTAGTAGTATTAGCACCAAAGAAGAATGGAGAATGGAGGATGTGCACAGATTCGATTACAATAAAGTATAGATTTTCATTGCCAAGGATGGATACATTATGGACTATTTGAGTGGAGCTAATTATTTCACAAAGATAGATCTGAAGAGTGGGTATCATCACATTCGTATCAAAGAAGGTGATGAGTGGAAGATTGCTTTCAAGACAAGGGAGGGACTATATGAGTGGTTAGTCATGCCTTTTGGCCTAACCAATGCACCAAGAACTTTCATGAGGCTCATGAATGAGGTACTAAAGGAGTTTTTGGGTAAGTTTGACATTATTTACCTAGATGATATATTGATCTTTAGTAAGACATTAGAGGAGCATTTGATTCATATTCACAAGCTATTTGATAAGTTGAGGGAAGAGAATTCGTTGATAAAATTGAAGAAGTGCAATTTTATAAAGAAAGAGTTGGTGTACCTTAGATTTTTAGTCTCAAGAGAAAGTTTGAAAATGGACCCAGAGAAAGTGAAGGCTATCCTTAAATGGCCAACTCCAAGGAGTGTGATAGAGGTAAGATCTTTTCATGGACTGGATACATTTTACAAAAAGTTCATAAGAAGTTTTAGTAGTATTTGTGGACCCTTCACTAAAACAATGAGAGGGGATAGGAAAGAGTTTAAGTCAATTGTATGAGCAGGTAAGAGTTTTAAACTGTTGAAATAGAAAGTTACTAAGCAACCTATTTTAGCACTTCTTGATTTTAACAAGGTGTTTCAAGTAGACTGTGATGCTAGTGTTACTGCAATAGGAGTTTTTTTGAGCTAGGTAGGTAGAGAATTTTCTTATTCCAGTGAGAAGTTGAATGGTGCAAAAAGAAAATATTATATTTATGATTAGGAATTTTATAATATAGTTCAAGCATTGAACAAGTGGAGACATTATCTTCTTCCTAAGGAGTTTGTTTTGTATACTGATCATTAAGCTTTGCAATATTTGAATAGTAAAGAAAAATTGAACCAAAAGCATTTAAAGTGGGTTGTGTTTTTGTAGAGTTATAAATTTTTTTTGAAACACAAGAGTGGGAAGTCTAACAATGTTGTAGATTCTCTTAATAGAAGACAACTTTTTTTGAAAAAAAAATGCAAAAAGAGGTGGTTGGGTTCAATGAACTTAGTACATTCTATCCAAATGATCCTGATTTTGGTGAAGCATGGAAGGCTTGTACATAATTGGTTACACTTAACAAGAAAAAGTGGTTGGATTTCATGATCCAGGATAATATGTTGTTCAAAGGAAGCCACTTGTGCATTCCCAAAAGTTCAATGAGAGAGATTCTCATCAAGGAGAAGCATAGTGGAGGATTAGATAGAGATTTTGGTAGAGATAAAACCAAAGCTTTGGTTGCTGAAAATTACTACTGGCCATAGTTGCAGGAAGATGTGATGAAGTTTGTGCAAAGTTGCAGACTATGTTAGATGGCAAAAGGAGTGAAGTAGAATATAGGGTTGTATCAGCCATTACCTATACTAGAGAAGTCATGGTAGGATATTAGCATGGATTTTGTTCTTGGATTACTAAGGACACAAGATGAGCATGATTCTATTTTTCTAGTGGTTGACAAGTTTTCAAAGATGGGACATTTTATTCATTGCAAGAAGGCTAGTGATGTTGTTCATGTAGCAAAGTTGTTTTTCAAAGAAGTGATGAGATTAGATGGTCTGCAAAAGAGTATAATTTCAAATTGAGATACCAAATTTATTGGGTATTTTTGGTGTACATTGTGGAAGAAGTTGAAGATAGATTTGAAGTTTAGTTCATCACATCATCCAGAGATAGATGGATAGAAAGAAGTTGTGAATTGCAGTTTGAAAAATGTGTTGAGATGCTTGGTTGGAGATAAATCAAAATTATGGGTTATGATTTTACCATAGGCAGAATTTTCATATAATAATTCTGTCAATAAGACTACTCTTAAATCACCATTTTAGATTGTATATGGAAGTAGTCCCAGAAATGCTTTTAAATTGAGGCAGTTAGATAAAGGAGAGATAAGTAATGCTGAAGTAGAAGATTTTGTTGAACATTTAAAGAACATCTATGAGGAGATGAGGAAGCACATCATAAAGATGAATACACAGTATAAGGAAAAGGTAGATATGAAAAGGAGATTTAACAAATTTAAGATTGGAAATGAAGTCATAGTTCATTTGAGAAAGGAGCATTTTGCAGTGGGTAGATATAATAAGTTGAAGTTGAAGAAGTTTGGACCATGCAAGATAGTGAAGAAGCATAATTCTAGCAATGCATATGAAGTGGAGTTTCCCGGTGAGTTGAATATTTCACCAGTATTTAATATTTCAGATTTGGAAGAGTATTATAAAGGAGGCGATGGAGATGAAGTTGCAGAAGTGTAGTGGAGCATTCTAGTAGCTAGTTGGGCTATAAAAGAGTTTGAGGAGATACTAGACAATTGTGTTGGAAAAAGTACTAGAAATAAAACTTATGAGGAATATTTTGTCACATGCAAAGGGAGACTACTTGAAGATTCATCATGGCTAAAAAATGATGAGGTTAACCATCTTGGTTTTCCTCTAAACACTTGAGACATGATGGGGTCACTTCTCAAATTATCTTAGGTGTTTGATGCAGGAGCATCTTAGGTGGAAGGGCAATCTTGCATCACCCAATAATATTTTAGTTTCAATCTTTTCTATTTTAATAAGGACTAATAGATAGGATGGTTACTATTTTTGGGAACTTACTATTTTGAGTAAGTTTGTCATACAAGCTCAAAATGTTCTCATTTTCTATAGGAAGGTTCATTTTAGAGATGTAAGCCTACCATAAAAATCTTGTTGCTCAAGCATTAGTATCGAAGAAGGTATTGCAGATTTTTGTTGGAAAAATTTATAGAAAAATCTTTAGGCTCATCGTTGGAGGCCTTAGAGTGCCCAGATGAGGTCCAAAAACCTAATGAAAGGCACTAGCATGGTTTTGAGCTTATAGATCAGGAACTTGCATTTTTGAAAAGTGGTTATAATAGCCAATCAGAGCAATAGTTTGTGAGTTATGGCCTTTAGAAGTTGGGTTACTAAAATTTTGAAAATAATTTGTCAAAGATGGATTTTGCCGACTCTATGTGTATTGTTAGGGTCTGTCGGCCCTAGGTATTAAGTTTGAGCATCTAGAACCTTCTTAGGTGGCATAAAACTCTCTATTTAAGAAATACCCAAGCATTGTCTATGACAGCTTTGGGTGATAGTTTGTAGCTTGTCTTGCAAATTATTGTACTGAAGGTGCCCATGTGGGTTAGCATATTGTACTTATGAATTCCATAGTTCCACATCTACGGTGCAAATATGATGTCCATATTTTGTTCTCTAATATTTTGTTGTTTCTATGGTTTTGTATGAGTTTATGGTATTAAGGAGACTTGCCTGCATCATGAATGCATGAAGATAAATATTTTATGGGTTTACTAAGTTGTGGAAAGTTTTATTTAGACATTTGGACCTTCCATAATTGATTCACCCCCCCTCTTAGTTATTCTAAAGTATTCAAATAGTCATCTCAAGGTACATAAAATAAGAGAATCAAGTATCTCTCAAATCAAAATAGACAAGGTATAGACTACAAACATGAGAGGCACTACACATGGGTAAAAGTATAGATCTATGTCATCTTTGGCAATAAATTATTGATTTGGTGAGACTGAATTCAGCTGGACCCAATTTGGCCAAAACCATGTAGCACTAAGTAGGCACCAAGTTGCAAGTACACATCTATAGGGATTAGGTTGGATTCAATTCGGCTGGAACACCAAAAATTATATAAGCTATAAAAAGACAAATCTAGTAGTTATTTGCATTCTACAAACTTGATTGAATTGCAAAGCAAGAAGAGCTACAGGAGTCATTTGGCTAGATAAATCATGTTAGCATTTTCCCCCAATTTTTAAATATGTTTGAGTTTTAGTTTATGTTTCCTTATGTAAAAATATGGTTTTTAATGTGTATTTTTAATGTAGATTGTTTTGAAGAGTTTAATTTTTTCAATATTGTTATACATTTATGTTTTAAGTGTAGTAATATTAGATAAAGTCTAGAAAAAGTATTGAAATGTAGTAAAATTTAGACATTATTAACGAAATTATATTAATTGTAAAACTTTATTTATGGAAAATAGTCAAAAATTATATAAACAATACGAGAAAATTTAGAAAATATTAGAATAGCTAGAAACTTTTAAAAAAAATTAAAAAATTATTATTTACTATAGAAAATTAGTTAGACATAATATTAGAGAATTTAAATATTTTTATTTGATTTTTATTAGAAATAATTATAAATTATTGTAAAGATAAAAGTTTAGAAACTACTGTAAACTGGTAATTAAAACCATTAGATTGAACTAAATCAAACTCTACCTCTTACCATGAACACAAATAAATTCTAATCAAAACCTTATCATTGAACCTTATAAATTATTGGTAGGTGGAACCTAACATTCAATGTAATTAAACCACAACATCAAACCTAATAAAACTCAAACTAAAGCTCTCACATTGAACCGAATTAGACTCTAACTAGACTATATTGAACCTTAAATTCAAATATGTTGACGTAAACCCTAAACGTTAAGCCCTCTCTCTCTAGATCTCAAACTTGTAATCCTCTATCTCTCTTTAAGTCCTAAACCCCATCTCTAAATTCTAAACTGCTCTATAACCCCATAATCCATAAACCTCTCTCTCTCTCTCTCTCTCTCTCTCTAGAACTTACATAAATTCATCTCTCCCAATGCTAACCTCATCTTGATCTCTTTCTAGATCTCAAAATTTTAACCCTTTTTCTCTCTGTAACTCCTAGACCCCATCTCTATAAACCCTAAATTGCTTTGTAATCATAAACCCCATCTCTCTAAACCCTAAATTGTTCTCTAATCCTAAACCCCATATCTTTAAGCCCTAAACTACTCTCTAAGTTCTCAACCCCATCTCTCTAAACTCTAAACCACTCTCTAACTCCATAATCCCTAAACTTCTCTCTTTCTAGAATTTAACTTCATCTCTCCCAACCCTAATCTCATCTCTCTCTATCTAGATCTCAAACTTTTAACCCTTTATTTCTCTCTACCTCATAGTTCCCATCTCTCTAAACCCTAAACTGCTCTATAACTCATAAACCCTATCTCTTTAAACCCTAAACCACTCTCTAACCCAATAATCCTTAACATAATTGCATATCTCCCATCTCATCTCTCTCATCTCTCTCTCTCTCTCTCTCTCTCTCTCTACTCCTAAACCCCATCTCTTTAAATCCTAAACTTCACTATAGCTCCTAAACCCCTCTCTAAGTCCTAAACCCCATCTTTTTAAACCCTAAACTACTCTCTAGCTCATAAACGCCATCGCTCTTAACCTGAAACCTCTCTCTATCCCCATAATCCCTAAAATTGTGATCTAAATTTGATTTGTACCTATTACTAAAAAAATGTAATGTAGTCAACATTTCTTTATATGTTGTACAATAGGTTTATTTAGAAAGATTCATATAGTGTGTTTTTATTAAATTATTTTATATAATAATCTGTGTGTGTGTGTATGTGTGTGTGTGTGTGTGTGTGTGTGTGTGTGTGTGTGTGTGTGTGTGTGTGTGTGTGTGTGTGTGTGTGTGTGTGTGTGTGTGTGTGTGTGTGTGTGTGTGCATGTGTAGATCTCTATTATTATATATCTAGTTTTTTTTGTTTATATCTTTCATCATTACGGCATTGAGGGATAGTGATTCTAGAGAGGCAATAGTGTACATGGTCATCCCCATAGTGGTTTATCCTGTACATCGATTAATTGTACCTAGGATAGGTAGACATTATTCAGTGACACTATTTAGCACTTACAGAGTGCACTTGATACTATTGATCAAAGTTTATAGGCTTCACCTACCCTACAACATAGGGATAAGGTGACTACAATTAGAGATGAGTTGATTAGCATGATGCACACTATCAAGGGTTTTAAACCTTACGATAGTGTTAGTTTGGACACATTTTATAACACTCTATCATGTAGTATTAGTGGTGGTTTGCAATGGAGGGAGATAGATGAGATGGTCTTAGTGGAGATTGTCAAGAGCATGTTCCCACATTATCAACCTTTGAAAAAGGTCATAGGGTACTGCACTACAAGGTGTATAGATCCATTGGTAGCACCTTTAATATATCCTCATTGGTTGGCTGCAAATAACATGTGGCCCCAAAAGGATGAGTTCCACTTCTATTTCATCAAATAATTGTTTGTAAAATTTTATCTACATTGAGAGATTAATTACACTAATATCCCTAGCATGCTAGGTAGGGTCAAGGTATTTTCTCAGATAAATTCAAACACCCTGATGTTTCTATACCTATTAATAAATGTGCATTGATTTGTCCAAACATTTTGGTGATGCCAAAACATTTGGAGTTAGTTACAGCTAGAGATAGAGTGGTAAATGATATATATATAGAGATGTGTATGAGAGGATTTCCACTATTGCTACCTAGGTGCATGAGATTTCTTTTGACCAAGTACATAGATATATGAGACACTCATGATCTACATCTATAGGTGGTCACACTACTACATCATCTTTAGGTGATGATACGTATCATGAGGTTCACATTGCATCTCCTATAGAGGTCTTTGTTGAGTCTCTAGTAGAAAACTTGAGGCCTATTAGTACATTTTGTCCACTAATCTACTTTTAGCCTATCAAGCTATTTAGTTGTTAACTAGAGAACCACTCAGTGTGGTGCCATCATATGTGAGTGGTATCATCACAGGTATATTGGAGGCACAGGGTGGTCATGGAAAGGAGGACATACATATTGCAACTAGAACTCCACCACATATCATAGTTGAGGAGGATGCAATCCCCCCTATTGATGCATGTTCTTACCCAACACAACATTCATTGTTCATAGATATGCTCACATATCATATGCTTAACATCAAAGATATGACCTTTGTTGATGCAAACTTGAGTGAGATAGGTAGGCACATATTTGCAATGATGATGGCATATGGGGACTTGTAGACACGTACACATCCTCTGCAGCAAGAGATATAGGTAAAACTTTACAAACATGTCTATTTAATTATCTATAGATCTTATATTTAAAAGTTTAGTAAAGTATAACTTGTAACATATTTGTTTCTTCTACTGCATAAAGACTACATCTACAGGCCATGAGGGTGGAGATGGAGAGATAGTTGTCACCCCTTGTCATCTTGAGTCATGGTTAAATCTAATTGTACTTATATTATTATTTATTTAATTTATACACATGCTCATGATACATTTATTCTTATATTGTACAGAGGGTTCAAGATCTTGTCTCAGTCGATCACATCGTGGAGCATGCCATCATCATGTTTGATATTCATATATGTTATAAAAATGAGTTTAGCTCATTTATTTATTTTTTATTTTTGATATTGATTTATGATGATATTATTTAGATTTATAGCTATGTGGCATTTTACATTTACAACACACTCATATTTGACATATTTCATATTAGAATGAGTTATCTTACCATTTGCATTTAGAGTAGACATATATCTTATTTTGATGACTTCAATGACCATTTACATTTATGGTTGACAATTTGATTTTTCATGAGTTATGTGAGCATTTACGTTTATAGTTGACATATATGATTTTTTCATGAGTTATGTGACTATGTTAATATGTAGTTGATATATTTGATATTAAAATTTATTAAATATCTTTTACAATATATTTATAAAATATCTTTTACAATATATTTATAAAATATCTTTTACATTTATATGTGGAAACATATTTTTGAAATATCTATACATTATTATTTAGATAATTGTTAATGTGTAAGAAATTTCGACACATTCTATAAATTAATAAAAATATGTGTTACATAATTTTCTAAGTGTGTTGTAAAAGTGTATAGAAAATGTTAATGTAAATAGAAATAATTACATTACTTTTTAGATAATTTTTTATGTGCAAGAAATTTACATGTTTGATAAATTAATGAAAATATATCTTACATCATTTTCAAGTGTGTTGTAAATTGTATAAATATTGAAAAAAAGAAGTATAAATATTGAAAAAACACTTAAACAGATGTAAACAAAGAAAAAATTAATGTATATATAAATTTGAAATATTTTTATGAATCATTAAACCTATCTATCAATTAGAAAGTTGTTGATACATATATTTGAGATCCCCTCTATCAAAAATAATCTCCAACAACTTTTCATGCTCCTCAATACCTAACCTCGACTTTGGTTTGTTACATCCTTTTTTAGGCATAATGCCAAATTGAATCTTTGTGGCTAAAGCCAACTAGTTGTAATGCAAAACTTTTTGGCGAGGCATGCATTCAATAAATTGAACACCATTTTTATCAATTTTTGTTTGTTGATAATAGGTTCCTATGAAATAAGATTTTTACTTAATTGAGTATTCTTAATAGTATAGAAAAGAGATAATTATTTACAATTAATCTCTCAATCTCTAATTAGTTGTATACATCTCATATGGGGATAATCTATACCTTCTATAACAACCGAACCAATTGGATATGACTAGTTATCAAATATCTATACTTGGTTTAGTCAACTTGATTTTCATTTTTGTGCATCTAAGTAAATAATAATCTAGACCTTCCACATTTTGAGGATTCACATAGTCAACAAAGATTTCACATACAAATGTACAAAAATAATGGAAATTGTAAATAAATAAATATGAAGACAAATAAATATAAAAATGAAACATGTTTGTAGAAACTACCTGGAACACCTAAATTAGAAACACGTTCATAATTAATTGAATACATATGATTATGAATTTTTATGTCATTTTCATCTTCTTTATAAGGGGTACTTCTAATTATGTTTGTCCATGTCCATTTAGAGATATAGCCATTCATAATATTCTTGCATTGACCCATTGCATTGTTTTGAATGCATACATCACAAAAACATGATTTTTCTCTTACTTGAATTAATGGAGGTTTTTGTTGTCTGATAGTCATAAGTTGATGTAATCTTTTAATTCCAACAATGGGTTGACAATTGTAATGATTTGATCATTCAACATCTATAACACATTAAATTGGCAAGTATCTATGTCAATAACCAAAATATTAAAGTAATCATGTCAAAGAAAAATGGAAAGATTACATTTAACTTCCCCAAAAAATCCTTTTTTATATGTTGTATCATGAGGAGAAAATGATTTTTGTACCATTCAACAACTTGATTTGCTTTGTCTACCTTTGCACCTATACAAGAAAGAAAATTGTATCAATTTTAATGAAATCTAAAAGAATTATCTAGTAGATGGTCATACACACCAAATTTAATTTGTACATAACAATATTATACCTAAAAGTTCATGTTGTCAAAGTGCATGTTTTACACATACTCTTGCTCCATCATGATATCCTTTTCTATGGCCACTTTCAAAGAAGTTCCAAAGAAACTTAACATTTTGTCTCACATGTTGTGTTGCAAACCAATTCAATGCTTTTGAAAAATTAAATTGTCCTATGAAAGAAATTAAAATGAATGAATGAGTAATCAAATACACACACACACACACACACACACACATAGTTAATTGTTCATCAAATTAAATATGTGCATAAAATTTTAAAGTTTAACTTTAAAATACATGTACAAGCATGTTTGTGACAATAATAAGGAGTCCATATTTTGTTCTCATTTTTTCTATTGTTTCATTGTTTCTATTATGTGTTTATGGTATAAATGGGAGCACTTTTCATCAGGCCATTAGAACCAAATTTTCTTGTTGTGTAATTAATGCGAGAATGGAATCCAAGATTAAATATCATACCAAATACAATGCTCTAAAGCATTTATACCATGATTTGTGAGATCATCAAAGAAAATTCCAAAACAATAAGCTACATAGCTCCTATCATGAACCCTATGATCACTAAGATAAACATAGACCTCCTTGATGATAATACGTTCATCTGGATTGATACTTTCTACCCCATCCACCTCAAATTGTGCATGTCTATAGGAAACTTCTACAAAAAATTATAATTTCAACTAAGTGATAATATTTAGCTTGAATTTCAGCTTGAGGGGAAAATGTATAGTTCTCAGAGAAGTCTACAATTGACAGAATACATCCTAGTGGAAAACAATTTTTTGAATCTCGAAATTGTTTCACTTTCCATCTTGCACCATGACAATGTTGGATCTCTAGATAAATCTTAGTTTTGAATTTATCCATAAACTCACCATATGGAAAATTTCTCTCCTTAAAAGCTTTTTTTTTTAATTCTTGTCCATTCTTTGTTCAATATATCTCATACTCAAATTTATTCCACACAACTGGTGTTGAAATATCAATACTTCCCATTTCATATTGAAAGTTTTTATAACTCTCCATAATTTGTACATACTTTTTTATGCATTGTACATTGAATTTGTCTGACTCTTTAGCATTATCACATAACAAAGACATGACAAAATGTGTTGTGCTTCTAAGAATTACCACATCTAGTTTAAGTTTTGCCATAGCTTTTCTAAAAGATTACAAATAAAGATGAAGCTCAACATGATTTCGACAATAAGATTCATGTACCTTATTTATGTGTACAAAACATGGGCACAACCTCTCAAACATTGTTTAAAAAATTTTCACATTTACAAAAAATTTCTTTTTTGAAAGTTTCAAATAATTTACTTTGTGTTGTGTCTATAAAGTATTTTGGATGTGCTATTTTCATACCTATCTCTTCATCTCTGATCTTTATAGTGTCTCTTCTATTCAAAGAAACACATGACTGGTTGGTCCAATATTCAACAACATGTCTTCTAACATCTTTAGAAATTCTATCCTTTTGAGAAAGTCAACAAATATCAACTCAGTTCTTTTCAATGTTCTCGTCAAGAAAATTTCTTACTTTTATGTATCTTTCAACAATTCATCTAGATAGATTGAGCATTTAAGAAATTTCTCAAACTTATTTTTTTTGTGACAAGTTTTTTCTCATAATCATAGTCATCAATGCTCTTCATGCAACACTTAAATCAACTACTCAACTTCTATTATCAATAGCATTTAATGCATCTATCAAATTCTAAACTATTGTTTCTTTAACATTATCTTCTAAGCTTTTCTTATTTTTCACACCTAACAACTCTAGAATAGGAATCATTTCTCTTTTCTTAAATAGTATGACAAATAATTATGCTTTACCAACTAGAGATTTATTTTCAAAAAATTTCTCGCACATATTTTTTAGATGTAGCTTAATTGTACTTTCAAGAATCATGTGTTCTTGGAATATGATTCAATTTCTCTAAAAAGAGAGTCGTTGTCAATCTCCAACAAATTTTCGATTTGTAAACCATATTTTCCAAATGTCCTACTACTTTCTAAAACTTCAACAGGATCTTCTTCAACTTTAACCAATGGATCTTCAATTGGTGGCTCTATGTTACGTTTTCTGCATCCTTTCTTTTGGTCATCTCTAACTCAATCATATCCATTTTCTATTTTTTATTTATTCTCCATTGCACAAAAACTTGAATAGAGAGCTTGAAATCACCTACATACAAAAGACTTCCAAATTTAGTTACATAAATAATAGTAGATTCTAGGCCATTTTAAGTGAGGGTTTCTAAACATTCTCCATACCAATTTTGCCCCAAGACCTATGGCTTGGTCATTGATATTTCTTATCCCAAATCTCCCAATTACTTTAGTCCTATAGACCTTATCCTAGGCCATTAATGCAATTTATTTTTGTTGTTAGATCCTTGCAAAAGGAAGTCTCTAAATTTTTTATTCAAAGTATCTCTATTCTGGGTAGGAAAACTGAGAATAATATATATACATATATATATATATATATATATATATATATATATATATATATATATATATATATATTAGAACTAATTTTAGCATAGTGAGTCTCTTTGCTAGAGAGATCCATTTTTCCTTCCAAGATTGAATCTTTTCTTTGACTTTTCCTGTTAGATTGTCCCAAGTAGTTTATAATAGGAAAATATTCTATATATAAAATTAAATACACATAATGAGGGATCCATACTTACACATTGAATTATTTTCTTTCCTAATGAATGCAATATTTTTTACCAATTATAGTCTTTGAAGATTGGAAAGATCATATTCATGATCTTTCATCACTATTTTCCATGCTTGATCCATTTGCATACACAAGACACTATTGAGTCTAATTGACTAGTAAAAATTTTGAGCTATAACCCTCACTAAAAAATTGATTAACAAATTAGATTTTTTTCTGATGGACAAACCTCATCCATTCCACTCAGCACCTATGTTTGCCTCAATTTCTTGTTGAATCACACATCACATGGTTTTCTTATAATCTAGGGTTGGATAGCCTATAGCCTTGTGAATCATTTTCTTCCTGATCTTTATAGGTCCATTTTGTAACAAAAACTTCATATCATGAATCCTACCACAATAATTTTGATCCATTCATTCTTGATATTCCTTGGAAATTCTAGGGAATGAGTTAAACATTTCCTTTTAATAACTTTTAATTCATCCTTTAAGATTCCTTCATTACATAACTTCTAGTATGTTACTCTCATTTCATAATCACCAACTACTCTAATCTTATACACATAACAACTCCTTAGATCATGAATCATAATAACCTTGGGCATTATTGAATATAGCACACTCATTAAATCTCCTTTCATTGCAATTTCTAGAATAGAACAAAATTTTGGTGGAGTGCAAGTGTCACTCTTCACCAATTTAATTTTACTAACCTCTTGGATCATTCTAGTGGTGAATGCAGCTTCCATTTTTTCTTCTTTAGGGTTTTGAAGCTTTTCTTTCCTCTGAATTACTCAATACAACTTAGATCTTCACTTAATCAATCTTCTCATCATAGATTTGCTCCGAATCACCTTTAAACTCTTTGTTAGCCCCTCCAATCACCAAATTGCTCTATTCTCTTGAAATCTCTATGTCAGGTGTGAAATAATGTATTCAAATTTTGATATATACCCTCCTTTGGTCAATTTAGGGTCTCCATTAATGTTGTGTACTCAAGTAGGTGGAAGTTATTTGTCTTAGTCGACATTGGTTCCTTTGAACAAGGTCTTAACTATAAAGCTCGATCTCTTCCATGTGACTCAGTCTAGACCATATAACTCAGCCTCTATATTGGTTTACATCTAAAGTACTTGGTCCACATTGCAATTCTTCTTCAACATAGACTATTTTACTGATATTTAACACTAACTATATAAATGAGTTTATTTTACTAATTTGTTCACAAATTTGTTCTCATGCATATTTACATATGCAAATATGAAATTTGGCATATTTCATGAAAGGACATGAAGTATGATATATTAATTAGATATACAATTCCATATATACCTCTCTTGTTTAGTTTGAGATGGCATGACCACCTTCTCCATTAGATTGGGTGACCTGAACTCGATTTGCTCCACTTTTTCCATATTTTTTCTTTCTTTTACCATGTTTGCTTCATTTCATTCTTTACTTTTTCAATGTCCACTTTAACTTTACCTTTGTCTTGATGTGATTTGTTGATGGTATTTGAGTCATGCAATTATTTCTTAAATGTCCAAACTTGTTACACTTGGAACATGCATTGTTAGGTGCATAAATGTGCCTCAAATTTATCTAATTAGTCAATTCATCAGTGAAAGCTAGTTGTCTTAGTTGAAATTGGTGCCTTCAAACTAGATCTTAACTATTAAACTCAATCTCTTCCATCTGACTTAGTCTCAACCATCTGACTTAGGGTTTACACCAGTTTACTTCTGAAGTACTTGGTCCATCTCACAATTCTTGTTCAGCATAAACTAATTTACTATATGTTACATTGACTATATAAATGAGTCTTTTGTACTAATTTGTTCACAACTTTTTTCTCATGCATTTTTACATATGCAAATATGAACTTTGGCATATTCCATGAAAGGAACTAATGTATGATATATTAATTAAATATATAGTTCCATATATTCCTCTCTTGCTTAGTTTGTGATGACATGAGAAACTTCTCCATTGGATTGGGTGACCTCAACTCCATTTGCTCCACTTTTTCCATATTTTTCTTTCTTTTACCATGTTTGATTCATTTCCTTCTTTACTTGTTTAATTCCAACTTTACCTTTATCTTTTTCTTTGATGTGATTTGTTGATGGTACTTGAGTCATGCAATCCTTGCTTAAATGTCCAAACTTGTGACACTTGGAACATGGATTGTTAGGTACATAATTGTGCCTCTGATTTATCTAATAAGGTTTTTTCTGTGATTTACATTCATATGCTTTATGCCCATACTTCTGATAGTTATTTCAATCTCCTTCAAATCTAGGTGTGTTGGGTGCCTTCCAAATTATTCAACTACACTCATGTATTTGATGTGCTTGTTTCTTGCAATAAAAAATATAACTAGTAAATTTGGGTTGAAGATTTTTCATACCATGTTTACTTTAGTAGATTTTTGTAGTATGACCAAGTTTTGAATAGTCATAATATGTTTATTTTCCCTTTGAGTTTTCATTCCTCATTTCTCCATTCCTATATTATTCTCCATGCTCGATGCATGAATCTCATGAACCATTTGTACTTCTAGATAACTTCATTAGCTATTCAATGTACTTGATTTCTTCATTTGGTTTCTTGAATCTTTCCATAAGTTCTTTCTCAATTTTCAATTCATTCATTAGTATGTCCTTTTGTGATTTGAGATTTTCTATTTCTACATCCTTTTTGTTTAATTCCTAATTTGAAAGCATCAGTTGATTCATCATGTACAATTGAGTGTTTGTGAGCTTTTGCATGTTTTTTATATCTTTTCATGAAATCTAGTAGCCATCACCATTTTGTCTTCCTCATCCATAGCATTGTATTCTTTAGCTTTCTTGTTTTGATCGCTCACCTCACATAGTCTTGCTAATTGGATTTCATGTTCCCTTTTCAATCCTATTATTTCTTCATTTAGGAGTATGTTCTTTTCAAGTATATGTGTAGATGCTTTGTCATTTGGATTGACTAGTTCAAACAATCCTTTAATCTCAACTTCTTCATAGGAATTTTTTTTTATCCTAGATAGCTAATTCATTTCTTCTTTTTAGGGATTTCTTTAGATCTTGTCTTTCTTTCTAAAGTCTCTATTGTATGAGTTGAATTTTAATCACCTGATTGTCAATAACCTTATCTAGTTTATCAGCCTCCACCTCCAAGATCTAATCTCCAAGTAATTAAGCTTCTCCAAGAGAACCAATTCTTTGATACCAATTTTTGATTGATGGGAGTATAAATTTGACAACAAGATATTAAGAGGGGAGGCGAATTGGGATAATTCATTTACTCATTCACTAGATATCTTATGTATGTAAAAATTGTAAAAAGTAAAATTTTGGAAAGATGTAGATCTAATCTATCACATTCATGAAAATAAACACATAGCATAATATTTGGTTACCCATAAGCCCTCTAAGGTGAAGGTAAAACTAGGGTGGGGATGACACCCATAAATCTTCAGTGCTACAATAATAAGGTTAACTTGTTATGGTTACAATGTTTGATCATAATATATGATCTAGCCTATGAGGGGTTTGTCTTGTTAAAACATTTTGAGAGTGTTAGGTCTCACTGCATTAGAGGACTTAACACTTAAAATAAAGTAAGTATTCTATTAGGAGATTTATATAGATATGTTGAGACCACTCTTTTAACAAATTTACCCTAATTCAAGTTTACCAAAACTATTTTGGCTTGACTCTTAGTTTGCTTTGTAAGAAGATTTTTGAGTCTTATCTTTGCAAACTAATCCTCTCTTTTTAGATGATAAATCTTCTATTCCCTTTCATTGCACATATTAGGTCACTTGTTATGCTAGGAAATAACAAAACATTTCTAGCTAACTTCTACTCTAGTCTTGATCCTTTACTTCACCATCACATATTTTTCTTCTCTTCATATCGTTTGTCACACCGTATCTCTTTATATATCTCACAAAAATATCATCTACATTAGAATCTTCTCCATTTAAATAGTCCCATAAAGAGTTTTCTAGATGCTTCCTTATTTTTCCTCTTCATTTGAGCCGTTAGTCATAGAACATAGGTATCTATGATCCACTTCATAAATTGTGTAAAACTCTCTATAACAACCTCTACAAATATTAGATGTTCTTTCCATGTTAGCTTAAATATGGTTTACCTCAAATCTTGTATCATTTCTGAATTGTACATAAAATTTGTCTTTCTCAGCATTTACTATCTTTGATACTCAGAATGTTGCTGATGCTAAGTCTATAATAAGCTGAGCACTTATTGTGTAACTCAACAATTATATGCTTTAACTACTTGGTAGGTGATAAACATGCCTTGTATATAAAATACTTGATGACCACATGGGTTTTTAGCTCCTATAGAGCTCACCATATACAAGTTTATATACATGACCTAGCCTGTATAGAGTAGCTCAGTTGTAGTGATGAACATCTAACTATGCCTAGTAAATGACTAAGTATTTCATACTAATAGACAACAATAGTTAGAGATACCAACACTATACTATTCATTGATTTAAACAAACTTCAATATAATATGATTCTCAATTTCAAACATTCCACTAGAAGATTTTCTTTATCATTGGACTTTAGAAATAGGATTTTTAACTCCTCAAATACTAGTCTTCAACTTTAAAATATTATTTGAATCTTAAATCAATTGAACATTAGAATCTCCATTAAACTATAGTTAATGCAAAACAATATTTCTCCTTCCTAGGATTATTCTCTTTAAGCTCTAATACCAATCTTATTGCCCATATAAAATACATTACATAAAGCCTTTATTTGTATCTAGGTCTCAAAATACCCTAGATAATCAAATACACTTAAATTACATGTTGAAATATATTATATTACCTATTAAATATTGAATAAACCTTCCATGGGAGGCTATCAGTGAGCACTGTTGAGCTAAACAATAGGATGTTGGGAGAAATTAATATGAGCCAACAACTTAGAATATGGGTGGATTGATAAAAGTAAGTGCCCACCTCTTGTAGATAGAATGTGTTTAGTACTCAAATCTAGACATACCTTGTTTTGAGCACATAGAAAAAAGACCTTCTAAGATCTCGGATATTCTCTTGCAATTATTTCTTTGAGAAAGTAATCTCCAAATAGGAATCCAAACTATCCACAAAATTTTCCTAATGGAGATATGTTTTCTTATTAAGTGATGATGAGCTAGTCTATTGCTGAACCTATGGTACCTACCTCCTCTCTATTTTGGGGTTGCATTTTCCTTACCCTTCTTATGGTTTCCTCTATGCAAGCCATTAAGGTTTACTTCGATGATGACATTAGAAAATGTTGCATTTGTCTTATATCTAGAATTTTTCATATGCTAGATTTGTTAATTATGAACACTTTTTATACCATCTTATTGAATTTGCAAGGGCTCATTTTTTAGATATGTGATATAAAAAAATTGCAATGAAATATACATTAGCCTTTGTCATCCTCCACTTTGATGCTCACAATTAAATATTGTTGCTTCACATTCTAAAGTCTCAATGGTAGCTTCATAATAATCAAGAGAATGATATTGTTAATGTTGATAGACATTCTATAATGGTAGAAAGGGTGGAATGAGATGGTGTGAGTGTGTTAATGTTAACATTTAATTTTTGAAATTAAATTTGATAGTCATCTACATGTCAAAATCTATTCATTGTAAATAAAGTATATTAAAATAAATACTACATAAAACATTTCCTCAAATTGTTAACTTTAGAGATATAAATAATCATTTTAAAAAAATTTAAAAATAAATGTAGCTAAAAATATATATATAAATATATTTTAAGATGTAGTAAATTAAATTTTAATCATTTTATAATAGATATGGCATAATTAGATAAATTTATCTAAAATATAGATTACATATTACAATTGAAATGTGTGTGCAGACATTATGCAAAATATGAAAGGCAAGGCATGTGAACTATTTGAGCCAAACCTCAAACTAATTTTTTTTTCATTGAATGTTTTGATTGGAGGATGTGCATAAAACTTATTTGTTAAAAACAATTTGAAAACTTGAAAACTCTACAAATATCCTCTAAGGTTGGCCAAAATGGGAGTTTTGGAACTAGGCATGGATATGAAATAGTTTGAGAAAAAATGATAAAGTAATTAAGCTGATAGGCTTATATGTGGGAGCTTTGTTCCTAGATTTTATAAATCTTCACCAAAAAATTTATAGCTTCTCTTGCTAATATTTTTTTCTAGCAATGAAACTAGCAATTTATTTTGGGAAGTTAATTCTTTCCCCATTTTTTCTCTAGTATATTAATCTTTGATATTATTGGTTTAAATGATTATCCCTTCTAGGATGCATTTTAAGAAACCATTCAATAAGAAAAGTTTTTTCCTCTAAATAGAAACTTCATCTTTTCTCAAGTTTACTTTAATAATAGTCTTGTACATAAAAACTTTACTTTACACAAATTTAACAACACCTATATCATATTTAGAAAAATTAAATGTTTTTTTAATCTTTACTATTTATACTAAAAATAAAAGCATATAAAAAAAATGATATAATATGTCCAAAATAAATGTGAATTATCTTCATTATTAATTCAAATAATGATAATAGCTCTACTCTACTAAAATGGCCAAAAAAGAAAAATTTCAACCAAAATTCAGTCGTCCCATTTTGAGATTCATTGCATACCAATAGAAGACATATTTGCAACCTCCTCTAGTGATTAAAAACAAATATGATGCCCTCTCACAGTGAAACTTAGATCAAGGAGAAAATCGTGATGTAGACAAAAATAATTTTGAATCATAGGTCAGGCAACAAACTAGATGAAACATGGAAATTTGCAACAATCAAATCCACAAAAAAGAAGGTGGTTGGTAGTCTATGCATAGAAGAAGAAAGTGGTCCCAAATCTGGCATGAACAAGAAAGAATGGGAGAAAAAATCCAAAAACAAAATCCTTCTATTGTTAAACCAAATATGCACTATAACCTGAGACTAACCCTAGCTCCAAGTTGAGTAAAAATTTCAACCAGAAGGAGCAACCTGAAAGACCACGATGGATTTCAGAAGCTAATGCTATCCCTCTATGGTGAGCTCTAGAAAATTTCTCCAAAAACACCATGGCTCCACCAAAGAAATCTCATGACATTAATCCATAGATTAAAAACTTTGATAAAGGAAAAACAGTTTACATCCCACTGCATCAGAAGATAGATCAAATATCATACAAGGGGAGAATGGCAGGAAGGTCAAAGGAAAGTTTCTTTAATAAGAGCACAAACTGTGATGAAATAATCATCAACAATTCACATAGTGAAGGAAAGTGGAAGGACTATGAGAATAAGGGCATCTACATGTATTGGAATGGTCCATCAAGAAAAAGATCTAGGCTGGTACACATCATTTCTATGATTTGAGGTAATAAGGTAAGTACTCTTAACTCATTTGCAGATAACGTTTTGTTCATTTTATGTCAAAATGCATAGGATAAAGATGAAATTCTAAAATTAGATCTTCTCTTCTATAAAGGACATCATATTAAATTTCTACCATGGCAACCAAACTTTAACAAAAACCATATTAAAAATACAAAAACTATCAAATGGATGGAGAGCATAAATTTTTTGTCAGAATTAATGGAGGAGACCACTATTAAAAGAATTGGTAGCTCATTAGGAACTGTAATTGGATTTGAAGATAAACTAAATAAAACTAACAAAATCAAGGTTTTGGTTAAAACTGATCAAAACCATCTAGTCAACAAGAAGATCATTACAAATAGATCTATATAGAATTTAACCTTCAAAGAATATTTAGGAGAAATTCTTAAAATATTAGGTGAAAATTTCTCAAAATCTTATATTAAAAATAACATCAAAGATCATATAATTACAAAAAGGAGAACGAGCAAAAAATAAAAAAGGAAGGATGAGGCTATCACAAAAACTTCAATCCTCAAAGAAGATCTGAATGAAGAAGTCGTAACAAACATTCATGAAAGAGGACCTACAGATAGCAGAATAGAACCAATGAATAATGGAAAGTATTTGGATTTATCAAAGGAAATAGAGTGGAAGGATAATATTAGCTACCAACATTCACTTAAAAAATTCAACAAATGTAAGGATTCCCAGTTGGAAAAAGAGGTCATTAAAGAAATGGACTTGAATATCATCAAATTAAACAAGCTTATGCATGAAACCCTCTTGGTTCAAAATGATTTAATTGGTCAGAGTCTATTAGTAGAAGAAATACATAAGGAACATAAAGGGAAGAGGATTCAAGTCACAGAAATAGGGGAGACATCAAGGATTTGTGCAAATTAGAGTAAGGATTAGAGGCAGGAGGACTAATTTGCCCACATTGGACCAACAAAACCAAGACAAAAGGAGAAAAGGTTAGAAAGAAGAGTAGAGAAAGATTCAAAAATACTACAAGAAGAGGCTAATCAAGAGGGAGACACAGAGCAAGTGATTATCATCCCACCAATAGACTCTATCCAGTGGAGTAGTATAACTATCAAGAACAAAGGGAAAAGGAAAAGCTACAAGTTTTGGCAAACACCTAGTAATGGAAAAGATGTGTTTGCATTAGAAATAGAGAATACTAGATCAGCTTTAAGAGAATCATTACATTTAACAAACATAGAACAAAATTGGGGGAATGAATCAATGAATAGTCCTAGCAAAAAAGATTGCTACAAAGAGGTTGAGGTATTAAAGCCTATCCAAACTGTAATAGGCAAGGATCAACAAATAAGAAAAATGTTAATCAAGGAAGTCATCTTGGAAGGAAAATAGGAAGGTGAGGACTTTGCTATTGCAGAAAAGGTATTAGAAGAGAAAAATCTTGAATGAATAGGTATAGAAGTGAATCACGGGAGAATGAAAACACCAATATGTGGAAAATCAAAATAGAAATGTGGTAGGATATCACTAAAAGAACTCAGAGAGGCTATAGGGAAAGTTAAGGATCAAACAACGATTTTTGATATACTTTACAGTGGGAAGGGGAAGTTCCTTCCCAAGGAGCAATGCAAATGACAACCTAGAATGTTGGGGGGCCTTAACACCCCTAGCAAAAAATGCTTGTTAAAGCATAATCACACCTTATTTGATTCAGATATTTTATTATTACAAGAAACTAAACTAAAAAAAGAAGAAGGATTAAAGCTGAGTCACAAATTGGGAAAATGGAAATTAGAATTTCAGCAATCATAGGGAGCCTTAGGAGGACTTGGTATAATATGGAATCCTAGACAAATCAATGTTGAAGTACTCTCCTCACAAATAAATTGGATGGGAGTTAGAGTTGTCAGTACAAAACCTAACTTGTAGACAGTTATAATTAATGTTTATGGATTGTCACCAACTGAAGACAAGCTTGTAGTCTGGAATGAGATTAGTACTTTTATTAACTCTATGCCCCAAAAAAATTCATTGTAGGAGGAGAATTTAATGCATCTTAAGCAAGGAAGAAAAATAGGGAGGGAGTAATCAAGTAAGAAGAGCTATGGAAGATTTCAAAAAGTGGATTCAAAAAGACTCTCTTATAGATATCAAAACAAAGAATGGCATCTATACTTGGAATAACCAAAGGAAAGGATTCTGTCATATAGCATAAAGATTGGACAGATTTCTTCTAAAAGGAGAACTCAATATGGACAATCTGATTAATGCAAAAATATTACCAATGACTAGATTAGACCATTTCCCAGTGAAAATGGAAATCAAAGAGCAAATCAAACCTAATAGAAAACCCTTTAAATGTGAGAAAATGTGGTTTATGTATAAAGCTTTTATGGACCAGATTAGAGATTGGTGGTAGGAGGAACAATTCAAATGTTCACAATTTTTTAGTTTGGTTTCCAAACTAAAAAGTATAAAACAAAAGATTTTAAAATGGAATAACCTACATTTTAAAAATATTTTTAAATAAAAACTAGAAATTGAAGAAAAAATGAGTAAATTAAATAAATAAATCCTCATGAAAGGAATGAATAATGAATCTTACCAATTAGAAAAAGAGTACCTCTTAAAACATGAAGAAATTCTAGCTAAAGAAGAAATATTCTGCAGATAGAAATCTATAGAAAAATGGCTCCTAGAAGGTGATCATAATACAATTTTTTTTCACAATAGTACTAGTAATAATAGAAATTATATTAACATTTCCAAAATCAGGAATTTAGAGGGGGAGCAAATTGAAAATCTAGAAGAAATTGTTGATACATTCATCAAGTATTTTAATGATATGCTCAATAATTTTGGCTCATCAAAATAATCTGCCCAAGATGAGATGTTAAAACACATTCCTAAGTTGATATCAAAGAATAATAATAAATTCCTTAATGAACCCTTTACCCTTCTGGAGGTCAAATTTGTACTCTTTAGTATGAACCTAGATAAATCATTGGGTCCAAATGGCTTCAAAGCCTTATTTTTTCAACAATGTTGGGACATTCTAAGGGTGGATTTGTGGAAAGCCTTAGAAGTTGCACGTAATGGAGGATCAATTTTAACTAAAATCAATCATTCATTTCTTACTCTCATTCCTAAAAAGAATGAAAGTGTAGTACCTAAGGATTTTAGGCCTATTGCTTTATGTAACACTATTTATAAAGTGTTCTAAAAAATTCTAGCTAATTGTCTCAAAAGTTTCCTCCCTCAACTCATTTTGGAAGAAAAAACTAGATTTGTCCCTGGTAGATCTATATTAGATGGCATCTCAATTATATAGGAAACTATTCATTTAGCAATTAAAAATAAAGAAGCCTATATGTTGCTTAAACTAGATATTTAGAAACCATATGATAAGGTAGATTGGAGATTTCTCTATAAAACCTTAGAGGCCTTTGGCTTCTCTTAAAAATAGATCAACATTATTTTTAAATGTATCTCAACTCCCAAAATTTCAATTCTCATCAATGGAACCCCAGAAGGTTTCTTTAATATCTCAAGGGGCATCAAACAGGGAGACCAGATCTTCCCATTCTTGTTCATCATAATGGTGGAGGCATTCAGAAGGGTAATTAAGGTAGTGCAAGAGGAAATTAAAATAAAAGAGGTGAAAGTCACAAATGGAGTTGATAACACTACCCACCAACAATTTACTGATGACACTATACTTGCTAGAATTAACACCTTACAAGACGTAGACCATATGCAACACATCCTGGAGACATATACAAAAGCATCCAGGAAAATGATCAATGCTAAGAAATCAAAAATCTATTTTCTAAATACTGATATAAAAGTTGAAGATCAAATCTATCATAAGCTTGGATTCAAAAAAGGCAAATTACCAACTAGATACCTAGGGATATATCTCAATAAGAGTAATCATACTAACCTAGGTTGGGAAAATATCCTTAGGAAAATTGATAATCAAACAAAATCATGGAAAGGAAGATGGTTAAAAAATGTAGGGAGAACAATAAATATCGAAGCAGTCCTAGTAGCTATCCCATCTTACCAACTTTCTTGCTCACATCTACCCAAAATTGTCAACTCTAAATTGGAAAGCAAACTACGCAACTTCTTTTGCAAAGGATTGGAGGACAAGAAAAAAGTAGCCTTAATAAGTTGGAGTAAAATTTGCAAATAGAAAGAATTTGGTAGATTAGGAATAAAAAATATAGAATGGTAGAACTAAGTGCTAGGTGCCAAACAAGTTTGGAGACTTTATCAAGAAAGGGATAGGAAATGGGCTAAAATCTTATTTAATAAATATCTTAACCCTTTAGAAAAAACTTCATTATTTAAAATTAAATCTCCCCCCCCTGCAAAGGATCAACAAGTTGGAATTTCCTTATCAATAACTGTAGGTTGATTTCTAAATACCTTACATGGGACATAGGGAATGGAGATGAAGCTTTGTTCTGGGAAGATTCTTGGAATGGAAATCCCCCTCTAATTAGTGTAGACTTTTCATCAGTAGCAATATCTCTCCTAAAAAATTTATGGGGAACAAAGGTGAAAGATTACATAGAGGAATCTGACTTAGACATGGGTAAGATATGGAAATGGAAATCATTATTAGACTATGGCATTAACTAGGAGGATAAAGAGAAATTGGAAAACATTCTAAAGAATCGAACTATTACATTTAAAGATAGGGAGGATAAGTTAATTTGGGCTGCATCAAAAGATGGGACATATAAAGTTAAAGATATAGAATGATCACAAACTCGTAGAAATGAGAAGTTGATACCCTCCCCATGAACTTATGTTGGGATCTAGCAGGTCTTCCTAAAGTAGGAATGTTTCTTTGGGAAACCATGCAAAAGAGAATATTAACAGCAAATAGAATTCAAAAAATGGGATTTGAAGGGCCTTCAAGGTGTATTGTTTGCAAAGAAGAGGAAGGAAATGTAAAACACCTCTTATATGCATGCAAAGTTTCTTAGGAATGTTGGAGGTGGCTCCAAAGTAAATTAATTTGGTCCTCCCCATTAGTAGGAAAATGGGTAGATGACTTGTTGGGCTAGCCTAAAGATGATCCAAAGAAAAGCTATGGTAAGCTTTGGAATATCATTGCAGCAATTTCTTTATGGGAAATTTTGAAAGAACAAAATCATAGAATTTTCTTAAATCAATATCTATCTGAGAAAGCTCTTTATGAGAAAATAGAAGTGGTAATTTTGGAAGTCATGAATAGTGATCTCAAGAAGAGACCAAGAGAAGAAGGATCCTTCTCTGAATGGGATGCAAAAATCAAAAAATGATGGCTACTTTTAATCAACCCTTCCCTCTATTACAAAAGGAAGAATGACCCAAGTAGACAAATGTGTAAATGGGAAACCATCCCCCCCCACCCCAACTAGGATTGAAGAAGTTGAATTTTGATGGGGCATTAAGGGGAAATCCAAGTAAAACTGGAATTGGATGTATCTTAAGGGATGAATCAAGTGAGTGAATTGTTAAAAGATCTAAGTCTTTAGATATGGCATCGAATAATATTTCCAAACTCAAAGCAGTAGAAGAAGGAATCAAACTATGTATTAAACTTAAAATAAAGAAACCTATAATAGAAGGGGATTCCCAAATCATCATTAATGCTCTTAGAAAAGGAGTAACCCCAAACTAGGTCTTAAATTCCAAATTAGAAGCTATCATCAGATCTCTTTCAGTATTTGAAGAAGTAAGATATGTGCATATTTACAGAGAAGGCAACAAGGAGGCTGATAAATTAGCTAATTTAGGCAATGATGGTTTTAACACCCTAACATTTAATCATATCTTTAATCCTACATTGATTTTGAAATAATCATTTTATCTTTATTTTCTACATATGAATTGATTTCATATGTATTGGGCAGAGTACGAATTTTGAGGAAAATCTTTCACTTGAGTAATATAATCTTTTACATGATGAATTTAAGAGGAGTTGTATTAAGCATTTAAATGCCATCACCATTATTATGCATCTAGAATATTCACCTTCACATATTTATAAGTGAAATTGGGACTCACTCACATTTCATTTTAGCTTGCGAATTGATTTCACCTAAGAGATAGGTAGTGGACTAGTCTATGGTATGGATTCCAATATATGCATGTTCCATGTTTACAAAAATTGTACCATGGCACTCTATGGGTAGAATAAATAGGAGAGATGGAATCGGCTCCTTTGGCCCATAGATGATATAAGTCATATTGTAGTTAGTCGAGCTTTAGGAGAGGGTATGTTTAGTTATGAATACTCATGGAGGACCAACAGTGACATTGTAGGGCTCTAGATAGATTGTTTGGCTAGGGTTGGATAGAAAAATGGGATATCATCAAGCTTACCCATAACATTTTTTACCCTTGTTGGTTAGTTGGGCTAGAAATTGCAGTTGCAAAAATTGATGCTAGGCTTCGTATCCCTCCCCCAAAGGCTTACATGAAATTTGAAGTGGATAGCCCTAAGATTGGTACAAGTTAGAGGCACCCATGTCTGGTAATTAGGGACAATGTTCAGTTCTTCAATGAATGGCTATGAATGGAATTGAGTATCAACTTTCTGTTAAGATGGAGGGGAATCGTCAAAGACCCTGGTAGGGACTAGCTCACCAACTACTTGAGGGCATATGATGTTTACATTCATCCAGATCTAGACCTTAACAAACTAAAGGACATAGAATTCTACTTGTTGAATTATGACAAGACCAGTAGGGGAAGATTGACATTCGAGTTTCCCCTAGGATCTAAGGCCACCTCTCTGCATGAAGCTATAGAAATCATTATGGTTTTTAAGAAAACATGATAAATATATGTAAGTTGGGTCATTTTGTATGAAACTGTGACCCAAAATTTTGGTTATTAACGCTATGTCATAAGTATGGGTACCCTTGTAGATAGCCTTTCTGCCTTTACTTTCAGTCAAAATTAGTATATAGGGCACATTTTAATATAGTGTTCCTTTCAATATTAATCAGTGATACTTTTGCTACTATATATATCGATCTATATATTAATGAAAAATGTTTTATAGCTATAATTTAGCCTCATTATATGGTTTTGGTTTCAGTTTTGGATCTTGATATTACTTTGGCTCTATTGCTTAAGCTCCTAGATTAATTGTGGTTTATCCCAATTCTTTATATTTTCTAGGTTTTTTATATTCATGCACTAAATTTTGAGCATTTACTTAAATCAATAAATAGAGTATGTGTATCAATTTCATCCCACCCTTCATTTTGGCTCTCTTATCACTCCTACATTATGGCTTGGGTGCTCTTCTTGTTTAACTTTCACCCTTGATCTTGGTTTGCTCCCCTGGATTCAATTTTAAATTTTTTTTTTTTGCACTGATAACTATCATCTTTAAAGTTATCACCAGTATTATACATGTTAAGCTATAATGATTCCTAAACCCAAACTCTTAATTTAATCATTAATTTTCCTAATCTATAATTATAATTTATCTAATTTCAACGTGATCAATAATAATAATGAAATTTGTTAATTAATTAATTATTCAGTTATTTTAAATTTCTTATTTTTAGACATTATATGGAATGGGCTCCTCCTGGTCTCATGTAGAGGTTTTGAGGATTTGTTTATCTTTAACCCCTAACATGTTGTTGGATGTGGTAGCTTGTAGGCAAAAATTTGATAGTCATTCACTCCAATTTTTTGGACGTTGTCCAGAAAGATAAAAATATCGTCCTTTGACACCATTATGATGTAATAACTAGGGTATGCCCATTTTACTAATGTATAATATAGGAATTCAGTCCTGGGAAAGATAGGAGGTTTTCTTTTCCCATTCTTTCCTACTAGTGCTTGTCACAATGGGTGACTGCTTGTTTTGCTAGTTTTAATTTAATAAAATTAATCATGGCTATGACCATTTACCAATAATAAAAAAATGTTAATTATCTTCATAATGAGTTTATTTTCTTACAATCAAGATACACTTTGTGAATATACATTTTATAACTCATAAAGAACTCCTAATAATAATAGTAATTTAAAATATCATTATTTTTAATATTTTAAGATTATTGTTAATAATGGTTGAATAGATTAATAAAATACATAATGATTAATTATAATAAAAAATTAACAAGAAGAATAGAATATTACATATTTTTACCATACTTAATTTTTATCAACAAAACAAAAATTTGTGGATGTTTGAAAAATGTCACACATGTATTTGTTGTTATAGCTTTTACAATAATTAAATATTAGAGTTTAAATAATGAATTTAATACTTTTGTAGGCAAGAGCCTACAACACAATGGTAACTTGTGAGTCTCTCATGTGGGAGGTTTTGGGTTCAAATTTACTTAACACATAAAAATAACTAATTAAAATAAATAGAAAAAAATAATCTAAGCTTTGGTCATTTACAAATAATAATAAAATTATATTTTTGTTATAATGTTATGTCTTTATAATAATAAATTATATATTATAAAAAATAAGTACCTTAGTAAGATTTATCTTACAAAATGGTCAAAATATTTTATTAATAAAATTTGGATAAAAATTAAATTAAAAGAAGTTTTACCAAATTCATTTATGACATGGTTTTAATTTTATATATTTTTTAAATGTTAAGTTCCACAAAATTTTAATAATAATACATTTGTTATTGCCACTTAATTCTAACAAAAATTCTAAAAATTTGCTTCATTGATTGAATTTGAGAGATAATAAGAGATTGGTTTTAATCTTATAAATTTTATATACTAATATTTAAAAGATAAATATTAATATCAAAGTAGAAAAGGAAAGTTTAAACCAATATCCACCTCAAAAATCTTGTGTAGCAACAAGGAATCAGAGCTTTCTTTCTCATTCTTTTGCTATGAATTTATCGAACTACTTATATATAAATAAATTATTCAATGACTATGTCCATTTTTTATTATAAACACACACACACACACACACACACACACATCTAAACATAATGGAATACATCATTTGGTAATAGAAATATATTTATCATTCATTTTAAAGAGAAATTTTCATTTTCATAATAATAATAATGGTAATAATAGAAACATTTATTTGAGAAGTAGAAAATATTTATTGACTTTTATTGTATTTTTTTAATTGATTCTTTCAAGATTTAAATTTATTAATTAAAAGTAAAATTTTAATGCAATTACATTGACAAGTGGTAGATTTGGAAGAATTTGTATTGATACTTTGATGGAATTTAATAGTTTAGAATTTTTGAATAATCTTTCAAATTTCACATTAGCTTTTATTAAAAAACATTTTATGTTTAAGAAAAAATAAATCTTGTTGGATGCACATAAGAAAATGAGTGTTCATAATTATTAAATATTAAAAAAAATTAAAAAATATTGAAATATACTTGGATTATTTTGATTAATGGTTGAGTAGATTAATAAAATACTTATTGATTAATTTAAGAGAATAAAATCATCAAGAACAATAACAATAATCAAAATATTGCACATATTCTATCATAATAAATTTTGAAACATAAGTAACACATTTCATCCTATTAAAAAAACTTTTATCAACAAAATAAATTATGAATGTATGATAAGATAAATCATGTCTAACTAAGTTTTATAATAGAAATAGATTCATCATTTGCTTATTATTAATTTATTCTTACAACCATCAAAAAAGAATATATAATTATAAATCTTAACAAAATATAATTATTTACAACATACATAATTATAACTAATATGATAATTATAATTATATTTTTTATTAAAGAAATTGGTATCACTTTTGTAAATTAAGGTAGCTATAATATTGTTAATTTTAAACTAAAACACTCATCAAAAAATTACATATTAAAACTCTCATGTAATAAATATAGACTAAAGCTTTCCTTAACCATCACATTTTATGTTTAAGAAAAAATAAATCTTGTTGGATGCACAGAAGAAAATGAGTGTTCGTAATTATTAAATATTTAAAAAGAAAAAAAGAAAAATTGAAATGTACTTAGATTATTTTGATTAATGGTTGAGTAGATTAATAAAATACTTATTGATTAATTTAAAAGAATAAAATCATCAAGAACAATAACAATAATCAAAATATTATGCATATTCTATCATACTTAATTTTGAAACATAAGTAACACATTTTATCCTATTAAAAAAAAATTGTATCAACAAAATAAATTATGAATGTATGATAAGATAAATCATGTCTAACTAAGTTTTATAATAGAAATAGATTTATCATTTACTTATTATTAATTCATTCTTACAACCATCAAAAAAGAATATATAATTATAAATCTTAATAAAGTATACTTATTTACAACATACATAATTATAATTAATATGATAATTATAATTATATTTTTTATTAAAGAAATTGTTAATCACTTTAGTAAATTAAGGTAGCTATAATATTGTTAATTTTAAATTAAAACACTCATCAAAAAATTACACAATTAAACTCACATGTAATAAATATAGACTAAAGCTTTCCTTAATCATCACTATAATTTATGATAACAAGTGCTAGTCACTACATAACACTTGTTTATTCATTGTTGAAATGTGTATCTTAGATTTTTTTATGATTAAAATAAAAGCAATATGAGCATAGGATTGATTTTTTCAACTTCTAATCAATAATCTCCCAATTCAATGTGTTGTAATTCTCATTTTATTTCTTTAGTAAAACATAAATATTTAAAAATAAATAATAATTTTTTATATTATATAGAAAACTATTAAGCTATTTATTTTTTAACTTTTGGAATTGATATTTTTCATAATTAAAAAAGAATCAATTATTTAAAAATGAAGTATTTGAAAAAAGTCAATAATAATTAAATACAAAGAACTAAAATTTAATAGTAAATAAACTAATAATTAACCTATAATAATGAAAAAGGATTTTTTATCAAGATTGATAATAAAAAATTAGTTCATGATTAATTAATAGATTTATTAAAAATAATTCAAAATGAAATACCAAAAATAAAGCTTATTTAAAAAAATATTTAAATGGTTAATAATTAAAAATATAAATTCAATTAAATGATTTATAATTAAAAGCATTCACCAACTTTGAGTAAATTGGAAAACTTTACTTTCAATTAAATGTGAATTGAGATTTCTTTGAAATGATTTTTCTATAGTGTTTGAGTTCTTTTTCTTTATCGATTTTTCTCCTATAGTATGTATAGAATTTTTAGTGATCATTTTATTTATACAAGACAAATTATATCATCTCTATCAACTCATTTTTGCATGCACAAAACTATGCAACTACTAGTTTCTTGCATGTGGTAATTGTGGCTACCCTATGAGACATCCAAAGACAAGGTATGTGAACTACATCAGTTCTCGCCAGTCTTGCAGAAGATGGTATTGGAGAAATGAAATATACTTGTTTGAGTGTTTTTTTAGTGGAAAAATAAAAACTCAAATTTGATCTAATTCTAAGTGGCAATTCACTCTAATTTTTCAAGTTGAACTAACAAATCTTCATTTTAGATCAAAATAAGAAATTCTAAATCTAATTCTAATTCTAAATGAACCCAAAATAAAGATTTTTTTTTTTCAAATTGTTTGTACTAATTCTTGTTCAATTCCACACACACAGATATATATATATATACATACATACATATATATATATATATATATATATATATATATATATATATATATATATATATATGTATGTATGTATATATATATGTATATATATATACATACATATATATATATATATATATATATATATATATATATATATATATGTATGTATGTATATATATATGTATATATATATACATACATATATATATATATATATATATATATATATATATATATATATATATATATACATACATACTTACTTACATACATACATACATACATACATACATACATACATACATACATACATATATAGTTGAAAATATTCAATAGATGATAAGTTACTGACAGGGAAGGGGTGAATCAGTAACTTTAAATTCTTACTTATAAATTTGCCTCAAAACAATCTATGCTACTACATGTATTAATACTAAAAGTTAAAACATTCATCACAGAAAAGAACACAATATTTTGGTGACCCAGAAACCTTCCAAATAGAAAGTAAAACTGGGTTGGGGATGATACCCACAAAAATTTAATACTACATCATAAGGTTGGCCTGTTAAGGCTTACATTGACCACTTCTAGTGATCTGCCCTATTAGGAGCACAAAGGACTACTAGGTCCACCTTGTTAGAAGATTTACAAACATACAATGAAGTATGCACTCAGTTAAGAGATTTGTACAAAGACTATTAACTCTACCTTTTTAGAGGATTTAGAAACTAATTCACCTATTAAGATGAAGTAGTGGATCTACTTACAACTAATTGCTGATAAGATCCTTTATGCATTGATCACCTTATGTGATGGATATAACTTTTCTGCCTCTGTATTGACCTTGCTATATTCCTTGAATTGCTGTTGAAAATCCTTCACAGGCACTTTTCAAAATTACTTCATATTACTTCTCTACTGATTGATACATCGATATCTTACAATACATCTTACATATATACCTTTAAAATTTACAAAATAGCAAGGTCAGCCAAAACACAAGTGAACAAATACATTACAAATTCGGCCCAATAGTAAATAACTTGGGTTCACTGAATTGACTTGGTGACCTTTTGATACATGATGTCCACTACATTACTTGACATCATCATGCACTCGGTAGAAGTGAAGGCTTGGTCCATACTATTCACTTGATGTAGTTCTGAACTCAATAACCACTGGTGACTTGGTAGATACTGCACACTGAGTTTACCTTGCTTCACTCGATAAACACTACTTCTTCCAATGCTTGGTTTACATTGAATCTCCATGACACAAAATTAATACTCGGTAGACACTGTGGAGCATGGTAGACACTAAGAATCTCGGTAGACACTATTGGTCTTTACATTGCCTATATTTACTCGGTAGCTTCAGGAATGCTCAGTGTAAACTGCTTAATTGCTAAGGCTTACGAGGTAACCACTGAATGCTCTGTATAAACTATAGACTGAGTGATGAGCTCAATAAGCATTTAGAATCAAATAAGTGTTGTTACTAATGACAAATACAACATAATGCCAACAATCTCCCCCTTTGGCATTAGTGACAAAAACACTTATGAACCAAAACTTATGTTAATTGACATTCTGATTTTGATTTTTCAAAATTTATCTTTGTAAAGCTACTGTATATACATATCTTACATATCTTCCCCCATACATATGGCATAATATATACATATCTTTTATCTATATATATGTCAATTTATTTTCTTTCTTATTTCTCCACAAGTCTCTTTTATTCCCCTTGCTCTCTTCCCTTGTTCATCTCATACTCCCCCTTTTTGACAATAATGACAACGAGTATATACAATAAATTCAAATAGAGACACTAAAATGTGAGAGAAATTTGAACTATACCTTGAGAATAAGAGATAATGTCTTATCCAAATTATCTTACAAAATTTTGTAGGTGGAGAGCGCTACTTGAACTTGTACAGAAAGTTCAATCATATGATCTGCTATAGAAAAACTATTGTGTTGGATCAGTTTTTTTGAATAAGAAATATGTTTCTGCATTTGGTCCATGACTGGAAGGATCACATTCTAGATGTCAATCAGTGTAGACCTAATCTTGGCTTCTTCTCTAAGTAGCTCTGTCTGCATTTCTGACAAAAAATTCACCTTCATGTGATGTGATGAGCTTAAACTACGGTCAAGATGTAACTTTTGAGCACTAGCCTTCATGTCCACATCAATCTTATTTAATTTTTCTTTAACATCCTTGGTGAACTCGGTAACATCACAAATCTTGCCAAAAAGTAATGTTACATTTGTAAAAGATTGCTCAAGGTTGCTCAAAATTGTGGATAATTCTACCTGCTTTATTAAAATGTGCTAGGCAATGTGCTCAAGCACCTTATTGTCATTCTTCTCTGCCTTTTCAATGAGCTTCTCTTGGCCAGAAGTGTCCTCATTGAACTTATTTATAGCCTCTTCTAATTGTAACAAAATTTGTTGAGATGGATCAACATCAACACCTATAGCTTCAGTAATTAGGTTTTTGGCATTCTCAATTATTGTGAATTCTCTATCCCTCTCTTCTCTTAACTACTTTTATCTTGCCTTTTTCTCTAAAAGCTAACTGACCAATCTCATTTCATTGGCTAAGGCAATGTCCAAATCTATCTTGGGAATAATAATTTCTTTATCCAAGTCTATATCTTCATCAATTTTCTTACCAGCAAGTAGAAGTTTCAGAGGAGTCTTTGGTTTTACTTCAGTGCTTACTTCCTTGGATTTAGAAATAGAAACAATAGTTGATATAGATGGACTAGTAGAAAAAAACTTGAATTGGTCCAACTAGAGGAAAACTGAGAGAAGTACCAACTATATCCAAAATTGATGTGCTTCCCAAAAATGATGTACCAATAGGTAATGTACAAGCTAAAATATTTACAATTGAAGAACTAACAAAAATTGGTACAATTAGAGTTGTGGAAGACAAAATTATAGAATGTGTTGCTAGACTTACTATACATGAAGTAGAAGATGTTGACACAGTTTTGGAACTAACACTTGTGCACATTATTGTGTTGGATTACTTGGGTGTTGATGAAGAGTGTTGCAGCTCGGTAGATGAAGTAACTGATACTTCCATAGAAGATACCTAGAGCTATGGTGTGGCAGGAGCAAATGATATTTCTAATTTAAATGCAATCAATCCTATTGAAGATGACTCCAACCCTCATGATGTTACTAGCATAGGTGGAGAGTGAGGAAGGGAAGCAATGATTTTTGCTGCAATCTTCATTGGATCATATTCTTCATCCACTTCCTCCTTGTCTTCCTCTTTAGCTTCTTCCCCTTTCTCTTCATCATTAGCCCTTAGTGCCTAATAATCTTCAACATCAAAAGTAGTACATGGAGTTTTGTCATATTCTTCATCATCACTATCACTAGATGCATCATCCTTGATCTCAACTTGATCATCACTAGGCTTATGTAGATGATAGATATTCTTCCACATGTTTGTTGAATCTCTTACAAAATGCTCAATGTCCTTAATTAGAATCAAACATGTGTGAAATCTAATCATCATTTTACCTTCATTATTCTTCATTGTTGCCTTTACTTCTACCTCACTTGAATCTCTTACAATATGCTCAATGTCCTTAATTAGAATCAAACATGTGTGAAATTTGATCATCATTTTACCTTCATTATTCTTCATTTTTTCCTTTACTTCTACCTCAGTGAGATTTGGTAATAGTTTCTCCAAAGATTGTTCATAGATGTTCTTAGCTATCTATGTGGCTAACTCCCACCTTAGTTGTAGTCTTACTAATGATTATTTTGAGATCTGAGGAGAAATCTAGTCTAGGGAATACTTCCACTTTCCCATTTTGGTGAGTACCAATTCTCCAATCTACATCTTCTCAGCATCAGTTCTAATTTCAAACTTTAAAGCCCTGAAGTTTGTGATGCCAGCTTGTTCTTCCATTTGTTTTAGTCTTTCTTGGAAGGTAATTTGGGGCTTGTTGAATACTACTTCACCTTTATCTTTGGCTTTGCCTCTCCTAGTGAAAATAGTTGTGGAGGCCTTTGGAGGTTTAGTAATGATAACCCTCCCTTTCTTCTTTGTTGGCTCTACCTCCTTTTTTGATTCTTGCTCTTCATCTTCGTATTCTTGATCCTCTTCTTGATCCTCTCCTTTTCCCTTGGTAAGCATTAAGGGACTAGTAGCAATTTTCATCTTAGCAATCTTCCTCTTACCTTTGTTGATTGCTTGAGGTAGCTTAATTTCCAATTCAATTCTGGCTTTTGCCTCATCATAAGTGCCAAAGACTGGTTGCTTGGGATCTATAGGTTCATTTACGAGTGCTTCAATGATGTCCCTAGTCTCATCAATATTGACCTCATGAGGGAGAGGTTTCACCCATGTAACTTGAGGCCTGACTGCCTGAATGTATACTCTATCACAGTCTACCATAAAACATACATCATCTTTATAGTCCTCCACAAGTTTAGGAGGAATCTTGAACCTATTGTTCATTGTTTCTTTGAAGTCTTCAAAATAATTATCCATTAAACTGTAGAAGTTTACACCCATTTTTGCTATAAATTCATTTTGTAGTGTTTGCCCTCATTTACATTTTTCTGGATACATTGTTGCTATCATGATCGAACCCTATTAGACTAGTTTTATGTTGTTGGTTAGTAGCATTGTTTTGAGACTTTGAGATATTGTGTTATGGATTTAGTTGATATGTGATGAGATTAGTTAGACTCTACATTTCATGTATGCATGATGATTATTATATTATTTTCAATTATTGATGATGGTTAGTTAGAGGGTTTATTATCACACATGTTTTCTTATGGATACTTACCCCATACTTGCATGTGTATGGTGTGCATGTTTGTTCTCTTATTGTATGGCATTTTTGATGTGGTTAAGGAAGGGAGTCATAGTCACTTGCTAGTCGGGATCTACATGATGCACCATTGCCTTTCATTGCCTATTTAGCTTAGCATATATATATTGTATGTACATACATGGATCTTATGCAGGTTGCAAGTACCAGGTATCGACTTCCTTGAATTGCCAGGATGAGCGTACCCTATCACACTATCTCAATGGTAAGAGAGGGGAGATAAATTCTCAAGTCCAAATCCTAAACCCTTAAACCATTTGTCCTAGAAAGGTAGGACAAGTATCTGAGATATTTTTGCTCCTGAATGTGTCGGATGACATAATTTATGATTTTAACCCTTTAGACTAATTTTGTATGGATTATTCTATGATGGGTTTTCATATTTTATCTTGGAGGTCTGTGGTGAATTTTCTATTAATTAAGTCTAAAATTAAAATATTTAATTAATAATTTAATTATTTTTTGAAAAATTAATATAATATCATGATCTTTTGATATTTTGATTATAATTAATTAAATGGGGAATTAGTTGAGAAAAAGAATTAAATAAAAAAAACTAAAACTTAATAAATAAATAAATAAAAAGTAATAATAAATAATAAATAAATAATAATAATAGAAATAACAAAAGAATTAAAATAAAAGTTATAAGTCTACCTAGGAGTAAATGCACCTCTTGAATGCACGTATGTCTAAAACACAAGAGTTAGTGCACAATTAAGCACATGGTGTCTACAACCTTGTGACTCATCTAGAAGGTTGGAAAAAGCTCATGCTTAGTTGTCAATACTGATCTCATCTTCTACTTGTTTCTAGGGACATTCTAGGTGCTTCCTGGGAGTTCTTTATATTTAGACACTCCTAGAAGCTTAGAGAGTGCGTTTGAAGGACCTGGGAATGTTGGAGAAGGAAGGAGCTTGCTCTGCAATTTCTGAGGAGAAGTTATTTAGCATCAATGTCCAGGTAGACACTTGTGATTTTTGCATATGTCATTTTTGCTTCTAGCACTTCCTATCTTCTTCATGTCTTTTGAATGCTTTTTGAGGATTGTATGCATGAATGGTTTTAGTTATATATGATTTTTCCATGGATATCTAAATTGTCTTATGAGAAACCTCCACATCTGTAGATTTGAAAATTCTATGAACTAGTGTTTGAAAAGTTCATAGGCAAACATATTAAAAGATTTATAGGTAAAACTAGAGAATTATCATTATAGGCAAAATTCTTAATTTATAAAAATTGAAAAGCCTTATTTATGTTATATTCATAGACATTATTGTAAATGTTCTCTTTTTAAAATATATATGTGCGTGTGTGTTTGTGTGTGTGTGTGTGTGTGTGTGTGTGTGTGTGTGTATTTATATATATGTATATATCTATGTGTGTATATATATATATATATGAATATATATATATGTATATGTATATATATGCATATATATATATGTGTGTATATATATATATATATGTATATGTATGTTTATGTATACATATATATACATATATATACATATAAATACATATACATATATACATACATACATATATATACATAGATATACATATATATATATACACATATACATATATATATATACACATATATACATATACATATACATATACATACATATACATATACACACATATATATACATATATACATAGACATATATATACATATAGAAATATATAGATATACATATATATGTATATTAGCAATGTTAGTATGCTAATAGAAACCAAATTTAAATAAAAGCTTCTACAAACTAAACAAAATTCATAAACTTCAAGATAGACTAAGATGAGCTCTCAATTGAGAATATGAGCCATTAATGGGCTCTCTCAATGAGAAGCTCTCTTGTTGAGTAGCTTTGTCTAAATAGATAGGATGCATGCTCAAGCTTTATGCGTCAAAAAGGGCTTCAAATGGAGTTGGAATTTGGGTGTGAGTGTATGGTTTTGATGCAAAATGGATTCTTAAAATGTCATTATGACTTTACTTCATGGATTGTGTTATTTTGCAAAGGGGAAGGATCCAATTTATAGGCAAGAGGCATGAGGGATTGAGGGCTAAGATGCAAGGATGGGAAAAAGCTCATGGAGGGCTCAAATTGCATGAGAGGAGAGCACATGGATTGTGCTTCCTTATAGCCAATCAAGAAGTAACACATGTCACATGGTGAGAAGATGGAGGAAAGGGGAAGGATGAATCAACAAAGGAGGCTCAAGAGATAAAATCTCCATAAAGACCCTTATAATGACTTGTAAGAGCAATAAAAAGGCTTGGAAGAGTCATTTATGGCCTAGTGGCTTTCATAAAGTTTTATGGTTGGGATATTTTGAGGGAGATGAGAGAAATTTTGACTTGGGCTTGATTAGGAGGGTTTTAAGCTTGCTTAGGCTTGTGAAAATGATTAGAGGATGGATTAGGATGGTTTAGGATTAGCTTAGGGATAGGCAAGTGGATGGCATTTAATGAGGGTGGGCGAAGGAGGAGATATTTGTTAACTTTGGCTTGGGTTAGTAAGTCTTAACCCATGTTTAGAGAATGTGAAAAGGTTAGGAGGGGATTAGGATTAGGTTTAAAGACATCTTCTAGAAGAGTTTAGACTTTGGATGAGGATAAAGACTTTCTAGAATAGTCTAGAATTTTCTGGGATGAGGATGAAGACTTTCTAGAAGATTCTAGAACTTCTTAGGATGAGGATAAATTAGATTTTTAGGAAATAAATAAAATTTTATTTATTTCAAGGGTTTAGGTTGAGGAGATATTTATTAAAACTTTTTTAATAAACATGAGGATTAATATTTAATCTTAATTAAATATTTTGAGTTGGGATTAGGGGTAGGAAATGATGGGATTAGCCTTTAATCAAAATTAAAAAAGGATTAGAAGATTTTGGAAGAGGTTAGTGGTCTTAAGGAAATTGGCCAAGTTTTGGGCAAAAAATAAATTTTTTATTTACTTTGGGTTTTTTGATCAATTTATTAATTAAATAATTAATAAATAAGTAAATAATGTTTAAATAAGATTTAAACATTTTTGGGAGGGATTCCTTAATTAAATATTTTTAATTAAGATAAAGGGATTTAATGGCATAAAAATAAATAAATAAATTAAATAATTAATTAATTAATAAATGATGATGTCATCTGGAATTTTTCAGAAAATAAAAATACTTTATTTTTTAAAGGTTTTTAGGTGTCTACATTTTGCCCCTCTTTGATGTGATGCCGCAAGTGGCATGGCATCAAAGATAAGAAAATAAGATGCACAAGGCTAGAGCAGAAGAGGAGAGAATGGACTGCAAGGTGCCCCCTCAAGAAGGTGGCGGGGAGAGAAAGTGAGGCTCGACAACTTCTTGAAAAATATGAGAATCCGAGATGAGCAAGAAGACTTAGATTGGCTTAAGAGAAGAGGTTTAGTTAGCTCAAACTCTCACTATGGGAGAATGATAAAGGGAGAATCAGAGGCACAAGAGGAAGCAAGCTTAAGATCGTAGGGATTGCAGAGGATGAAGGAGCGGAGCGCTATAAAAGGAATCTAGGATGGGGAGATGGATGAGGGGATTAAAAAGCTGATGCAACAGGATTTCAAAGAGTTAGATTGGCGGAAGATAGGTTTCAGAGATCCCTAGGACTAGGATTGTGGATCTTGAAAGATGAGCTTGGTGGATTGATTTGGATTGGTGGATCCCTAAGACTAGGATTGTGGATCCCTGAAGCTAAAGGTGAGGAGTGATTCAAAGAGATACTGATGCATAAGCTGGGGTAGGAGAGACAGATGTTGGATATGGACGGGGGATAATGGAGATGAAGGAAAACCATTGAAGCTTTTTGAGCAGGGGGATACTTCAAAGAGAAGTACCACCATGTAGTTGAGAACTAGATTTGGTATAGGACTGTTGGTTAATTGCCAAGGTTACCAAGAACATCAAGGCCTTTTCACCAACTGTCCAGAGGACTAACAAACTAACTCAAAACAAACATGAAAGGATTGCCCCAGTATCACACATGAATCCCAGAGGAAGCAGTGTGGAAATGACACTGGGTAACCCACAAGTAGAAAAGAAAATAAGAAAAAGACATGATCAATACCTTATGCTCTGATTGCCCCATTCACAGTATACCATGATATGGAAGATTGTGGCAACCTTGAGGAGGGAATAAGGAGATTGTTTGGAAAAGATATTTCAAGACCCAATAGGGAAGAGTCCAAATCAAAAGAAAGTGAAAATGCAAACGAGAACTGTTTGCCAACGAGATGGGTAGGATGAGGTACTAACGGACCAAGATTAGACATGAGAAAAGCTATATCTTGCAAGCACCTATCGGAGAGCACCTAAGCTGGTGGATTTGGATGAGTGATGTGTTTGACAAGCTGAACTAAGAAGGATAACACTTTGGTGATAGGAGATCTAGCTAAAGGATGCATTGGAATAGCTAACCAAGATGTGCGATGGATGCAAGATGCTGATCAAGGATGAACTGACATGAATGCTGGATAGATACAATGGTACTAAGCTAAAGAGGATGTACAAGCCGATGGACCAAGATATTTACAAGCTGAAACTAACCAAGATAGTTACAAGCAAGCAAAAGCTCAAGATGATAGGATAGCGGGATGGCTCAAGTTGGTGCAAGATGCAGAAGCTAAGGATGAGTTGATAGCATAAGATATGGATGTGCAAGGATGCATCCAATGATGATGATAGATCTATGACCAAGGATGGGGGCAATGCTAGGGTTGGTGGTAGCTGAGCTGATAGATGGTGTTAGAGTGAATGGCTAATGAGAGGATGACATTGGATTTGCATGAGGATAGCCTAGAGCGAGATACCAATGAAAATGGAGGATGGACAAGACAAGATCTCCAAGGAATATAGTGACCCTAGTTAGAAGATGACATGTGAAAGGTCTTACGATGGATGTGATAGGATTGAAGCTAGGATGGAAAAGTTGAAGGTGCTAGGGAGATGGATGATAATTGGAATGATGGGGTGAGGTTGCAAAAGATAAGTAGATAGTGATAGATAAAAGCTAGAGGATGAAAGATAGGTGGATAAATTGGAAGATGGATCTGGATGGCAAGATGTGACCAAAAGAATGAGGATGATAGGCTAAGCTGGGGATGGCTGGATTACGCATGACACTTGTTTGCCAAGTTTTCATCATGGTACTTGTTCAAGGCGCTTGAATTGCCAAGTTTTCACCAGTGGATGCTTTATTTTTCTTTACTTTTTTTTGAATTTTTGACTTTGGACTTAGCTGGAATGATTTTGGCTTTCTTCAACTATTTTTGGCTCATAGATGTTGGTAGGATGGATGAAAAAGGATTAGATTGAACAAGTGGAATGGTGGGTGGGAGTTTGATAGATAATGGATGCAAAGACATAAGGCTTGTGGGTAAATGGATGAGGAAAATGGAAAGATCATCATTGGCACACACCTTGAGAGGTGATAAAGTAGTGGGAAAGATGGTTTTGAGCGAGGTTGAGGAGAAAATGGAGGAAGAGAAAGATAAGGACTAAAAGTAGAGTTGGAAGATGGAGGATGGGAAATTTAGGATAAGAAGCATATGGATTAAAAGTGGATTGGGGGGATGAAGGATGCTTATATGGGGATTTGGGTGAAGGATGGATGGATGAGGCTTTTTGAGTAGCATGAATGGATGCCAATTGAGATTTTTCTTTGAGATGCATTTCTTTTATGAGCATCTTGGGTATCCACATGATTTTTGACTTTTTTAGCTTGGGCTTTTGTGGCTTCTTGACTTTTTCTTTGATTGGGATTAAATGTTTCTTCTTTTGAACATGTATTTTAGAAGGGACATGTTGAGACTTGGATTTTTGTGGATTTTTGGATTTATGCTTTTGTATTTTGGCATCCAATATGCTTCTATTAGCCATGGGATGGGAACAAGAGTATGGAGGAGATGGAGGGATAATTGATGGAGTGATAGGGTTTAAAGGTTGGAAGGGTGGGTGCCTTTGATGATCTAGTTGGTGGATTTGAGGGGATGGAAGGATAGATTGGAACATAGGATATGGATGGATATAATTTCCCAAAATGGATGGAGGGAAGGAAGGATATGGGCCCAAAATAGATGGAGGGGATAAAGGATTCATATTAGGTATGTAAGGACCCAAAATGGATGGAAAGGGTGTGGGATTTAGATAAGGGATATATGGACCCAAAATGGAGGGTTGGAGATAAGGAGTAGGATGAGGGCCCAAAATAGATGTGGAATAAGATGGATGGGAACTTTGGGGTGGAGATGGAAGGACTTGGGACCATGCAGGAATAGCGGGGATACCAACATCTAGAAATACATTTTCATTTCTTTTGTCAATATGATGTTCATTATTTGGAACACAAGATGTGAGTCCATTACTAGCTGAAGGAGTTGGAGCTTTGGATATGATAATTAGTTCTTCTTTGATGGATCTATCATCATGGATTATGGGAGATGTATGATCATGAAGTAGAGGAGATGGGAGGATAGGATCTTGGGTTGGGTGGGATGAGGGAAAGGGATCTTGAGATGGAGTAAGTAAGATGGTAGGATTTAGATATGGAGGGGATGGTAAAAGTGGATCATGTAGGGGAATAAGTGGGATGGCAAGATCTGCTATTCTATCAGAGGATATTTCAACATGCTTTTGGACAAGATCTTGATAGGAATGGATGGGAGTGGATGCATGAGGTTCATTATATGGGATTTGGATAATGCTTGGAGGAGGAGATGTGGATGGGATTTGGAGCGATTCGATGAGTGGTGGGAATTTGATGCTTGTGGGAAGTGGAAGGATTTTAAGCAATTTGATGGATGGTATGGGGATGATAGCTATGGGAGATGGGGGTGATATTATAGATGGGGAAGCTTCATCGCTGACTACTTCACATGGTTGGATTAGATGGCATGGCTTATCAACTGTTGGAGGCAGCTTTTCTTGTATTTCCTCTAGGAGATTCCTTGGAGACTCGTGTGTTGGAGGTGGAGGTGGATTGATAGGAATAGCTAGTGTGATGGGGTGGAAGATTGGAAGCTTGGTTGATTAGGTGATGGAGGAGAAGCTGGGATATCAGATGGCATGACTAGATAGTTTGGAATAACTCTTGGATTTTGGGGGATGGTTGGGGGAATGTTTCTAAGGCTTTCAATATACCCGTCATAGTCAACAATATTTTCATCATCATTGGAATAGGAGGTGGGGGGAGCAAGGGTAATATGACAAAACACATCATGATAGGTTTGGGATTTCATGTTTTGATGATGAGTCAGATGGGGATGGGGTCTTGCATATAGATGAACATGGAAGCTCATGGTCAGATTTGGATTAAGCTCAGATTTTGGATTGGCTGATGAAAGATTTCCTAGGGAGAGTCAAAGCTGTATGAAAAACCTAAGGATGATTAGCTGGAGATTTTTGGCTTTCAAGGGTATGCTGTCAAAAGGTGAGAGTTTTGCTTTCCTATGTGTAGGATTGGTGGAGATTGTGTCAACTTAAGGATAGACTAATGATCCTATGGGCATGACACGATATTGACCACTTGTGGATCCCAACCTTTAGCTCAAGGTGATGAGGGATAGAAGTGACAAAGCTGGGTTACCCTAGACAATGCTTTGTCAGAGGGATAACCTTGGTGAGATTGGTTGATTGGTAGGATTGATTAGATAGAAAATTCTAGTAGAATGACAACAACTCTCTAAAGGCTTGGGTGTGATTTTGGATTGGGTTGCTAGCTAGCTTGAGGGGATGATTTGGAGAGACTTTGTATTTGGGATTGTTCTAAAGCAAGGAACTAGATAGATTTGGTTGCAGCGGGGGAGCATGGATGATTTTCTGATGAGGCAGTGACTATGCTAAGTATGCCTTGAGCTGGGAGATTTCTGCTCTTTTGGGATTTTGACCAAAGTTGGCAAACATTCATTCAAAAGCTATGAACAAACAAGCAGACAAAATTTTGGAGCAAGTACATCAAACACACCAACATCCTAGGAAGCTTTCTACAAGGATGAAATTTGTTATAGCTAGGGAGTCCTCGATATACGCAAGGTACGTGAGGCCCAAATCTATAGATGAAATCAAAAAGATGTCACACAGCCAAGAGGAGCGGTAACCCACTTCTCCTCTTTCACTTCTCAAGGGTATAAATTTCCTTGAGGCTTAGCCCGAGTGACAAAATCTTGATTCCAAGAGAGGTGTCTTTGGATTCACCTCGCAATTTTTATACTCCGCTAGAATGCTGGAGTTGAGGTCATCCCAAGGGGTGATGAAATCCCCAAGTAGGGCTCCTAAAAAGTGTAAAAAAAGACCACATACATGATCTTGGGCTTTAAAATACATGTGTTTATTTCAATTGATGATTTAGATTTTGTAAGCTATCATTGAAGACACTTGTGATTGTAGCATACAATGTTCATTCCAATTTGACAATATCGTTAGCATGATGAAAGTCGAGAGATCGTCAACATAAGAAATGTGAGCGTCATTGAAAATGTGTCCAAACCATGCAATGTTAATTGATTGTTAGGCATTCAAGATTGAGTGTGAGTTTGTTTTAGGCCCAAAACAAAGATGTGTGAAACTTGATTGCCAAGTGCGCGCCCGGAGGCCCTCCATGTCAAGATTTGTCCAATTTTTATGCCCAAATGAAGTGTGAGCAAGATTAATGCACATTCAAGGAATTTTCTAACTTAGAAAAACCACTAAAGAAACAAGTGAGTAGAGTTTGATCTTTTTGGAGCACTTAACACCCTCTTAGGTAGACCCATCCCCATAGTTGGCATTGAGATTGCAACCAATGGTTAAATTGATGGGTGATTAAACAGGGTGAGTCCACTACAAACTTACTCAAAGCGTCTTTATTAGTTTTTATAGCTTAGAAGATTTCAAAAATGTGAATTCTTTTTATGTCCCAAAAGATGATTATTTGATCTATTGCATTCAAGATTGGATTTGTTGTTTTAATCATGCATTCATAAAAAAAAAAAAACTTGATTTTAATCCATGGCACTCAAGAGTGATTTTAGCAACATACATTCAAAGACAAGTGATTAAACATTCAAGTTTTTTCCTTTGAGCATTCAAGATTGAGATTTTGTGTGTTGTTTTAAGAACCTTGAAGTGCTTTGTTTTAACCTTAGATCATTCAAGATTATTTTGGACTCAAAAGTGAAAATGACTCTTTGGACTTTGGTCTTCATTCAAGATTTTGTGTTCTAGTTTGCATATTTTAAGCCCAAAAAGGATATTCCTAGATTGTTTTGATGCATGAAAAATGTAAGAAGCATTTAGGATTTTGCAACAAGAAATTTTTTTGGAACAAATAACAAAGCTTTTAGGACAATTTTTGGCAACCATTTAGGACTCTTAGTTTTCATGAGATTTTTAAAAGAACTTTAAAATATTTGCAAATGAGGTTCATTTTATCCTTGATTGATGCTTTGAGTTTGATTTATATTTTATTGTGCACTTAATGTTGATTTTGAACCTTTTGAAACAGAAACTTGAAGTTCTTTTTAAATTCCCAAAAATGAAGTGTTCCAAACTCTACATGAATGCATCTAAAACCTTGATGTTGCAAGGATGCAAATAATTGGATTGGTTTAGTTTCACATGTTAAAAGACTTTTTCTTTTTTGAAATTTTTTAATTTTTTAATGGATTTAAGTATGATTTGGGGGTTCATTTTAAGCACTAAAAAGAAGTGTGCATGATTTTTCTTCTTAAAAAAAACTGGGCAAGATCTCCCACAAGAAGAAGAAGAAGAAGTAGATGGAATAAGAAGAATATAGACAAGAAGAGGACAAAGAATTCCAAGTGCTTTGTCCACCTATAAGCTTGAAAAATTTACAAATACTATGAGATAGACTATGAGTTCCTTTGTCTTCTTCATGCTCATGTGGACCTACAAAACTAATTTATACAATCCTACCAATCACAAAAACAAGCAAAATTAGCCAAAATTAGCAAATGAAGATGACCCATGCGGGGTCCCACCGAGCATGCCAAAATGTATATGAGCAATGTTAGTATGCTAATAGAAACCAAATTTAAATAAAAGCTTCTACAAACTAAACAAAATTCATAAACTTCAAGATAGACTAAGATGAGCTCTCAATTGAGAATATGAGCCATTAATGGGCTCTCTCAATGAGAAGCTCTTTTGTTGAGTAGCTTTGTCTAAATAGATAGGATGTATGCTCAAGCTTTATGCTTCAAAAAGGGCTTCAAATGGAGTTGGAATTTGGGTGTGAGTGTATGGTTTTGATGCAAAATGGCTTCTTAAAATGTCATTATGACTTTACTTCATGGATTGTGTTATTTTGCAAAGGGGAAGGATCAAATTTATAGGCAAGA